>JAXGGA010003079.1:0-109102 GCA_038373865.1 Uloborus plumipes | reverse complement strand
GAATGTGGTGCATTTTTCATTATTAGCAAATTATATAAATTATAAGATGTTAAAAAAAAAAAAAAATCGCAAGATAGCTTTATAAATATTTTTACCCATTATAGATAAAACCTAAAAATAAGACAGAAAGCTAAAAAAAGAAAAAAAATGAGAATGAGAATGTTTCTTGCCCCCCCCCCCCCCCCAATAGCTTCTTCGGGATACATTTCGTAGTTGAGTCCAAAACACATTATACTAACATTTGTAAATAAAGATGTGTAGTAAAGGATGCCCTAGTAAAAATCAATCGCCCGCCCTTGCAACATTTCTAGATCAACCCTTGGACAGTCGTCACTATGCGCAGAAGTCTAAAAACCGAAATTAATATTTTAGCACTAGTTGGAAACAAGGTACCGTTTATTGTTGACCCTAAAATGTACACTGCAAAAAATGAACGGTTGTTTTTACAGTATAATACTGGCAGCCGAAGTTCCAATTTAAAACTAAAATGCATAGTAATAAACTGTAAAACTAGCAGTTTCAGTTTCTTACAGTAAAGTTAGCACTTTTACAGTTTGTTGCCATAAAATTTAGCTGTATTATACGAAAAAAAAAAAAAAAACACACAGTATAATGCTGGCAGGAGAGGTTCCAATTTAAAACTATAAAATGCACTGTAATAAACTGTAAAATTAACAATTTTACAGTTTACATTTTTACAGTGATAAACTGTAAAATTAACAATTTTACAGTTTATCACTGTGAAATTAGCAATTTTACCGTTTAGTACTGTAAAGTTCGCAATTTTTGCAGTTTATCACTGTAAATTTAGCTCTATTATACGGTAAAAACAACATTCATTTTTTTCAGTGTACCGTGTGGCTTCACCAGAAACAGTAACCACATTGCTAACTGAATAATGACAGCAATCTTCTTGTTAACCCCAAAACCTATTGTCCTCGGCATCTTCATTACAAGAGGGGGGAAAACTAATCAGCGAAAAAATACCACGAGGAAAATATTTAATGGAAAATATTCAATCATTTTACCTCATTCCACCTCACATTATCTTATAACCCGAGCGTGATTAGCGAGAAACAATGTAAATTATGTTATGATATACAAAAGGGAGCCGGGTCCCATTGTTTGGATACTTAAAAAGGGTTCGTTTAACAATATAAGCGTGCGTAAAAGTATCTCTGTATTTGGGTTACGCTGGCCTGGTGCGGCATTTTTCAGAGTTGGGCTACGGATGTCACGGGTTTGTTCGAGTAATTGCACGCTCTTTGGAGAATTTGACCACACCCGATGGTCAATCCATAATGCTTGCACAATTAATTTGCAGTAGTGGTATTCCTTCAGAGTAATTCACAAAAATGGTTATTTATGTCTGTTTGGAAAATATTAGTTATGAAACACAATCTTTATTAGATAAAAATACCTTTTCATAGCACTGTACCTAAAGTCGACACCAAATCTGCACTTTGGAGATAAAGGGTGTCACATTAAGCAAACTTTTGAAAAAATGTACCTATTTTTCGTGATGATTTCTTCACTAAGCTGTCACTTATGGCCTTTGAAATAAAAGTTTGTTCATAACTTTGGACTTCCAAGTTTTAAAATTTTATGATAGCAATTTTTATAAGTTTCTGAAAAGAAAAATTTATTATGCTATGACTTCTAAATGGACATATAGTACTACTGCTCCCCCCCCCCCCCCAGTGCATAATAAATTAAATAAACACAAGGAAGTAGTATAAACTCAAATTTCTCAGGCTGGTATAATCTAAGGGCACCATTTAAGGCACAATGAGGGGATTTTCCTCCCCTAAGCTCTTGATTTTGGCCCATATTAAAAGTCCTACTATGATATTTTTTACATATTATATTGACCGTTGTGACTAAATATATGCTCAGAAGATACTTCCTGGCTGGGAAAGCGATACCAACTATGAAACACCAGAATCATAGTACACAAAGAGATAATTGTGCAAAATCATATGATGACAAGAAATTCTAAAGCCGGACTATCCGAAGTAAAAGTAATACGAAAATTTCAAGTGTCTCGGAGATAAAACACACACATACAAAAAGAGGGTTCTTCTTTAAAATTAGTACTTTCACTTTGATTATTATTTATTTATGGTTGTTCTTATTTATTTATTTATTTTTCACCACGATTTTTGGTCGTTTGCCTCAGACTACCGAAATGTTGAATTCCAGTTTTACGCGCGGTTTTTTCCCCTTCTTTCCAAAAATTGCGTTATTAATGGACATATTTTCTCAAATAAATTTTTACGTCTTCCAAATTGTCTTACTTCTGGAACATAAAAATGCTTCAAATGTCGTGCGTTCTTAGAAATAATAGTTCCAAGTTTTCCGTCACAGATGTTTATTTCTCATTGTTTTTAGGCTGCCCTAAATTTGAACACGAGAAATCAATTGCAGAAACTTTTTCTTTCTCTAAGATTAATGAGCAAGATTTTTCAGAAATGGTTATTAGATTAAACTACACTGTTTAAAATTATTTTCTAGTCATTTAACTTTTCATAGAAAAGTGGGAGATTTTTTCGGCGAAATAATACAGTGAGACGTTCTAGATAACGCACATTTTGAATAATCTTTATTGACAGCTAATCATTTTACTTCGTCCGGGTGGGTTGAGTTGTATTGCAATCACTAAATATAAGACCATATGCTATGGTATGAAATACAAATTATTTGTGGAATTAAAATTTAGGCCATAGCTTACCGAGCTTTTTGATGATAACAAATATGACAGCTAAATGAAAATATACAAATATGACAGCTAAATGAAAATCTAACTAGACACATTTCAAAACTTACCAAAAAAAACCCCACAAAAGTTTATTATTTATAAATAAATAATAAAATATTTATTTGTTCAATTAAAAACAATAAAATATTTATTTATTTAATTAAAAATAATAAATTATTTAAACAAATAATTCATTTTTTTATTTAATTCAAATTAAAAAAATGTTTATTCTTTTATTTAGTTAAAAATGGTAATTTTTTTTATGAAATTAAAACAATTAAATTTTTTTATTTAATTAAAGTAACAAATTATTCATTTTTGAATGAAAAAAAATATATACTTTAATTAAAAATAATAAGGTATCATAATCCACCGTAAAGTTAACTGTCAGCATTGCAACCTACGCATTTGTGGAAAAAACTAGAAGGGGGGGGGGGTCATCCTTGCCTTGATCGCAGTGATTTAACAGGAACATTCCATTCCCGACCACCCAGAAAAGAAAAGTAAATAAATAAAACAAAACAGTAGCGGATGAGGCTCAAACAACTGTGGGTGTTAGACCGAACATGTCGGAGGAGACAATAATGGCGGGCGTGTCACAGCTTTACATGACGTCGTGTGGGCGCACTGACGAAAGTATCCGAATGTTCGAATAAATAGAGCATGAGATTCAGGGGAGGACTATGGAAATTCAGATCCTCGTTACATCTCGCGACTTTTGCAGAAATAACGACTTGACAAAAGTATGTAACTACTCTACATCAAGGGCAGATCCAGCTTCTAGTTTCAAAGGGGGATATTTCCCCAAAGGCGAACCTCTTTTGGGAAATACACCATGATTATCAAGTCATGCTGTTTTAGGTAACAGACGTATTAGTTTTTCACAAAACGACTCCCAAAGGCTAGAAATACGTCAAATCCTTGCTTTAGTTCAAGAACTTCATGAACAACATGGTCTTTACTTCTTATAATGCAGTTAAATTTTGAAGATTTAAAGAAACATGCAAATACAGTCAAACCCGCTTAATGGAATAACCATTTTGCCATGAAATAATATTCTATTATCCGGGATGAAAATAACGCATTACAACGATTAATGTATTATATTAAGCGGGATATTCTTTTAACCGATATTCTATTAAGCGGGCTCGACTGTATTATTTTCTCCGTAACAGTATTATCTCGGAAGATACACTGTTAACACTACAGGTTGCACAAGGCATCTGTAAGGGTGAACGTTGTAGCACCAGCGGCAACCGCTGACGGGTGCCACTTGGCTCCCTATGGCGCTCCTGAAGGTGACATTTGGCTCTTTAGGGTTCCATGGATCCCATAAGACTCCCATAGGGCTCCATAGTGAGCCAAATGGTACCTTCAAGGGTGCACCTTCAAGGGAGTCACGTGGCACCCTTCAAGGGGGTACAGTTGGTGCCACAAAGTTTCACTCTTTTAGGTGACTTGTGCAACCAGCAGTTTTTACAGTGTATGTTCGTTATCAGTCAAAATATCATCATATAAGTCCTGTTTCTCGAACCCTTAAAAATTTCACTATATTTAATTGTAATAGAATCCATGTTCTTCATGAAATTCATACAACGAAACAAGGGTCTGACAGAATTGGAGTCTTAGCAAACTGTTTTGTGCAACACACAATGCTTTTTTTTTTCAAATGGAATTGGACAATAGTGAGTCTTAGGAGAGGTTTTCCAGGTATAAGTTCCCAAAACGCAGTGTTAGGCTATCTTTGGTCGCTTAAAGGGTCTTGATCCCAACGACATTTGTTATGCTCAATAAATATACTACGCGTGGTAACTTTAAACACCAAGCCTTCATTTTTCCTGCAACACCATTTCCACTAGCCGGAAGTGTCTCTTTTTATCTCGGGACCAATTTTGCTGCAATGCTTCTAAATCGGAAGTGACCTACGGTTCGCAATGACACTGATTAAAAGGGGGAAAGCGGACACGAAAAATGTATTTCGGCTTCAACGCAGGCCGCAAACATGGAACAAGGGTCATATCTAGCGATTGCTGAACGGAAGTTGCCCAAATAGAAATGTACCCTTATCGTGGTTTTCGCCCTTGTTTGTGTTGCTTTTAAATCGGATGTGTTTATTGTCTGGGTGTGACATATCATAGTTTTTTTTAACTGAATTTTTGACAGTATCCTAGGCTAAAGTCAAGGTTCGAATTCAAATACTGTTAGCGGATGATTCGAAAAATGCAATTCAGTTCATTTGAAAGAAAACTTGCTTAAAAGTGTTTTAATTTTCTGTCTCAGAGAAAGGTGCTCAGATATTTTCCGATCTTGCTTTGAGAACATCAAACAAGAAATTCAACTTGAATTAAACGAACCTAGTACTTTCCATAGAATTACAATGATTTTGGAGATATTCAGTAGGAGTGTAGCGCAGTCGTGAAATTTCCGGCAGACATTTTATTTTGGTAATCTTATACCTTGTTGTTCCTGGCGACCTTATACGACTTTTATTCCCCCCAACTCTTTGCTTGCATACACAATATAAAAAATTAATCGCGCAGGCATTGATGCCAAAAATGTGACACTGATGGTAAAAGATCACCAAACTGGCAGTTCTGTGCTTGATTTTCCAACAACAAGGTCTGACTGCACGAGGGCTCCCTAGAAGTGATTGGCGTAAGGTCTCTGAATACATCTTAACAAGGCCCTAATTATCACACGATGTAGCAAAACACATACCGTAAAATAAAAAAACAGGCGTATTAGTGCAAATGATAAACATTGGGTTTGTCAACTGCTTTACTTCTCACAATCCAGAAAGCATTCAGAGATGGCTAATAGCTGCTCTCTCTTATCTTTACTTACATAAAAACTTTAATATACTTTTCACCCTTCTCCCTTAAAATGTTCAAAGGACGGGTCGAAATACATCGATATATTGAAAGCATCGATATCTGGAGAGCGATATATCGTGGTATTAAAATTCCGACATCGGCCAGTCCTAATCAGCACATGATGTTGCCAACACATTCCGTAAAACAAAAATAAAAATAAATAAAAAGCGTAATGGTGCAAATGATAAACACTGCGTTTGTCAACAGTCTCTCACAATCGAGAGATCATTCAGAGCAACGAGCTGCAAAAACTCCCCAACCCTTCCTCACGCCCCGGAACCGATGCAATAAAGGGTCATTCCTGCCGCGCTACCCGAGCGAATCCATCGGTCAAAAAAACCTTCCATTCAACAGAAGTGCGAAAGTTTTTTAAAAGTTAGGACCCAGTTGCAATTGCTTGACACCGTTCGCAAGCCTTGCGTACCCCCGCAAGCTACGCTCTACTTCCGTCCCTCCCTCTAGATGGTCTTGCCTTTTTTCTCACTCGCCTGCCTGATATTATTCTTTCGAGCCTTCTGTGTGTTCTATTGCTGTCATTTGTCTTCGGTTAGTTTTATATTTTAGGATTGTTTGTTTTGTTCTGTAAGGATACGATAACGGAAATGCGCTCTGAAAAATCTCCCAAAAATTGGACATATTTGATCGTTTTGGGGCATCAAGCTGAGAACCCTTCTGTCAATTGAGAGAGATATGCAATTGAGAATATCTGTGTTACACTTTTTAAGACAAGTAAAATAACCAATATTAGCATTGGCTACAGGAAACAAACTATTTCTCAAAGGTCGCACAAGACGAGATGCTTTGTGAAGTACTTTCTGTCACTTGAGAGGGATATGTGCGTTACACTTTTCAAGACAAGTAAAATGACCACTATTAGCTTTGGCTTCTGGAAACAGAAACCATTTCTCAAAGGTCGCTCAGGATGAGATGCTTTACGAAAACCTTAATGTCACTTGAGAAACATATGCATGTTACACTTTCCAAGACAAGTAAAATAATCAATATTAGCTTCGGCTACAGGAAACAGAACTTATTGCTCTAAGGTCGCTCAAGACGAGATGCTTTGTAAAATTCTTTCTGTCACTCGAACGCGATATGAGCGTTACACTTTTTAAGAGATGAAGAACTACCAATAATAGCTTCGGCTACAGGAAACAAAAACTATTTCTCAAAGATCGCACAAAACGAGATGCTTTGTGAAGTACTTTCTGTCACTTGAGAGAGATAAGAGCGTTATATACTTTTCAAGACAAGTAAAATGACCACTATTAGCTTTGACTTCTGGAAACAGAAACCATTTCTCAAAGGTCGCTCAGGATGATATGCTTTATGAAACCCTTTGTGTTACTTGAGAAAGATATGCGTGTTACACTTTCCAAGACTAATATTGGCAAAATAACCAATATTAGCTTCGGCTACAGGAACAATCTATTGCTCTAAGGTTCGCTCAAGACGAGATGCTTTGTAAAACTCTTTCTGTCACTTGAGAAAGATATGCGTGTTACACTTTCCAAGGACAAGTAAAATAACCAATATTAGCTTCGGCTACAGGAAACAGAAACTATTTCTCAAAGGTCGCTCACGACGAGAGCTTTATTAGAGCTTTTCCGTCACTTGAGAGCGATATCTGTGTTACACTTTTTAAGACAAGTAAAATAACCAATATTAGCTTTGGCTACAGGAAACAGAGACTACTCCTCAAAGGTCGCTCAGGATGAGATGCTTTATGAAGCCCTTTCTGTCACTTGAGAGCGATATCTGTGTTACAGTTTTCAAGATAAGTAAAATAACCAATATTAGCTTCGGCTACAGGAAAACAGAAACTGTTTCTCAAAGGTCGGTCAAGACGAGATGCTTTGTGAAAACCTTTCTGTCAGTGAACAATGAATGATATGTGTGTTACTCTTTTCAGACAAGTACATTTAACAATATTAACCTTTGCTACAGGAAACAATAGCTCTTTACAAGTTCAGTTATTATTTTTAACTGTGGAATTATCCGGAAATGCTAACTCAAATAACGAATGAAAAATTTGGATTTTTTTTAGCCTGCTGTCTAACACATGGTATTTAACATTTTTTTACACCCACTTAAGTTTTCAAGACTATTGAAGTTTCATTTATTTTATTTTTAACATCAGGCTTCGTTTAAATCTTTGCCAACTTTCCGTTAAAACATGAAAATAATGAGGCATTAAAAAAATCCAATATAAAAGGAGAGGATACAATAAACAGTACTACATAAGTATACTATTCAAAAGATTAAAAATGAAAATATTCTTTATGTGATTCATGTAAAATGGGAGGATGTATTAGATTTTATTAGCAATGACTGAATTGTCAAAGATAAAATGAAACAACAGTTAGATTTGAAAAAAAAAAAAAAGACAAACAAAATTGTATATTTTAGAAGTTATTGAGTTGAAGGCCTCTGAACATAAAACGCCAATGAATGGGCAACTCATTTGGAGTAGACTGGGAAACAAAACCAAAGATTAAAGAGATAAATGCACAATTTAGAAGATCTTAAGCTGGATGTCATTTAAACACAGAGTTTCAGTGAATGGAGAATCGTGTAAGAGTCGTATACATGCGGAAACCAAAGTCGAAGACGCATCTTTTCCTAATGTGACTCATATGATATTAGCACCATTCATTAAGGTTTAACGAAATAACAAAACAAGAAAACGGAGTAACCTCAACGGAAGTAAAGAATGACCATGCATTTAAAAACAAAAAACCTACAGAAGTAGAAAATTACACAATGTTTATCATGTCCCAACTATGTTTAAACTAAAAAGGAGGTCAAAGTGTTAAACAGTAATATATAATTTTCAAAAGATTTGTCAGTTTCAAAGTTAAAAAAAAAGTAACAAAAGCTTGGCTTTAAAAGAAAGACTTTGAAAATATAGTAAAGCTTCTTAATTATATAGTAGCAAAAGGATCATGATTCATATAGTCGGTCAATTTTTTTCAAAATGAAATTCATACTTATATTCATCCTGAGGTCGTTTTTAATACATTAGGAAACAAAGTTAAGGATTAAAGAGAAAATTGCACATTTTGGAAGGTCTTTAGCTGGATGTCATCTAAACTAAGAGCTCCAGTGATTGAGCAATCTCGGAAGAGTCGTATGCATGCGAAAATCAAAGAATAAAACGTATATTTTCCTAATGTGACTCAGGATTCTAGCGAATGAACCAGTGACATTACATCTAACAGAATAACAAAAACAAGCATACGTAGTAGCTCAAAGGACGAAAATAATTACCATTCATTGACGAACAGAAAAGCGCAAAAACTACAGAAGTGGAAACATACACACAGTTTATCATGTCCAAACTATGTTGTTAAAATAAAGGAGAGGTTACAGTGAAAAGTAAAGCATAGTTTTCAAAACATTTGTCAGTTTCAAAGTTAATAAGGAGTAACAAAAGACTGGCTTTTATATTAAAGCTGCTGAATAATATTGTATCAAAAGAAAAATGATTCACATAGTCAGTTAAAATGTTCTTCAATGGAATTCATTTGTGGTCTTTTTTTCTACCTTGGAAAACCAGGATTAAATAGAAAAAATGCACATTTCAGAAGGAAGTTGACTGTCATCTAAACACAGAGCTCCAGTGAATGGGCATGGGCAATCTTGGAAGAGTCGTATACAAGTGGAAAACAATGCCGAAGACGTATCTTTTCCTAATGTGACTCAGGATAGTAGCGTAAGCACCCAGTGTCATTCATTACGTCTCAACGGAATAACAAAAACAAGCATACGTATTAGCTCGAGGACGAAAATTATTACCATTCATGGAAGGACAGAAAAATGCAAAAGCTAAAGACGTGGAAAATTACAAAGTTAATCATGTCCAAAATAATAGGAGAGGTTACAGTGAACGGTAAAGCATAGTTTTCAAAACATTTGTTAGTTTCAAAGTTAATAAGGAGTAACAAAAGACTGGCTCTTAAAGAAACACTTAGAAATTATATTAGAGCTGCTGAATCATATTGTATCAAAAGAAAAATGATTCACATAGTCGGTCAAAATGTTGTAAAATGGAATTCATTTGTGGCCTTTTTTTGTACCTTGGAAAACAAAGTCAAGGATTAAAGAGAAAAATGCCCATTTTAGAAGGTCTCAAGCTGGCTGTCATCTAAACACAGAGCTCCAGTGAATGGGCAATCTCGGAAGAGTCGTATACATGCGGAAAACAAAGCCGAAGACGTATCTTTTCCTAAAGTGACTCAGGATACTAGCGTAAGCACCCAGTGTCATTCATTACGTCTTAACGGAATAACAAAAACAGGAAAACGGAGCAGACTCAAAGGACGAAATTGAGAATAATGACCATCCATTGACGGACAGAAAAAGACAAAACCTACAGAAGCGGAAAATTCACCTGGCTGAAGCAAAAAAAAAAAAAAAAGAAACCCAAACACCTAAGTGCTTCCGGCATTGGCAAGAGCCCAGAAAGAGTTTCAATCTTCGAGCCTTTGAATGTTTCTTAATCCGCTTAGCGATAGTTAACGCTGCGCAGTAATTAACTTCAGGACTCATCAAAGAAGCAGAAATCCCTTTCTTTTATGGGCAGCTCGAAAGTTACTCTTTCTGCAAAGGAAAAAAAGAGTAAATGCTCTGCTTCTTCTCCTCCTGACGTTTGAAAAAGGCGAAAACTCGTAAATTGCAGTCAGCGGTGGATAAGTCAACATGAGCATGGTTAATATGGGCTTATGCAAATAGAATGCCATTTCTAGTTCGTGTGCTGACGAGGAGGCATGCGTGCGCGACCCCTTTTAAGTACGGACTGACACAGAGAAAGGCTCTTCCTGGTTTTTCGATGGCAGTTCCTTTCTTTTCGGAAGCCACCAAAAGGAAAATGGTCTGCTTTCACAGACAAAGAAAATAAACATCATTAATAACTCCTACTACAGAAGCAGAAAGATTATTTGAGACAGTAAGAAGCGATGGAACGTCAGTGGTTTTATTGAAAACTTGAGTAAAACGTTCAGTTAAAATTGTAGGTAGGCTTTCAGTGAAAACTTTTTACAAATTAAGTTGTACAGCAGTTCCTTTTTGGGCTACTAGTAGCATCTCTTGCACCAAAATGAATTATAATATAGCTTTTACCAGGACAACTGTTACCATTCCTGGCATTTCGGTGGAAGTTCCTTTCTTTTCAGAAGGCACAAAAAGAAAAATGGTCTGCTTTCAGAGACAAAGAAAATAAACTTCATTAATAACTCCTACTAAAAAGCTAGAAAGATCAATGAGCCAACAAGAAGCGAAGGAATGGAAGTGGTCTTCCTGACTCTGAATAAAACGTTTGAGCTCAAACCAAAGAGGGAAATAAATGTTGTTTTTACGGTATTATACAGCTAATTTTATAGTAATTTTACAGTAATAAACTAAAACTACTAATTTTGCAGAAGTAAACTAAAATTAGCAATTGCTAGTTTTAATTTATTACTGTAAAATTAGTTTAATAAGGTTTTTTCTGTTCTGTTCGCAAAACACTGAAGACGGACACTAATTTTGTAAAAATGTTCTTGCATTTTTTAACTAAAAATATTCTAAAAAATAATGCGTTTAATAATCGACGCTGACTACAGCAATTAGTTTTATCATAAAAATAAATGCAAATATTACAAAGAATTAACTTTACGAATTTGCGCAGGATTTTACAACGTTTAATAGGCAACAAAAATTTTAAAAATAAACCATCAAACCACATCTTATTATAATTGAATCATTACGTCAACTTTGTCAAAAAAAACGTTATTTCTGAATAGCTTTCAAAATAAATAAGGGAAAGTACATAAACCTAAATTCGGACAGTTGAATAAAGAACTAATTAGACCGTGGCTAGCAGAGTTTTCTTTCATAAGTTCAAGAAACCCATGAAATCGGGAAAAGTCTTCACGAAAAGTGTGATTAGAATCCGGAAGCAAAACTGCAAAAGGAACAAATGTTGAGTCACTGATGTTAAAATTATTTAACAGTCGTGACACATGCGTACAAAGTGATTCAATTTCCTTCTTTGCACATGCGCATTTATATGTCATAGCATATTTGGAATGGTTTGTATCAGCAGCGATAACAGCGATTGTTCAAACAGCTGATGAAGGAATTTAAGAGGTTGATGAACTACAGAAATATGAATCTGTTTCATGTAGTAGTTATGGCGAGAAAAGAATTTACATTCATAAAGAATATATACGTAAAGAATTTACATTCCACTTTAAAACCGATAATTTTAAGTATTACACAAGTGAAAAACTTTTAAAAGTAAAACTTCGGTTTTCGATTTCATTTCAATAAAAATCCCATCGTATCTATAAAGATTTACGGAAGCTGATAGCAGAGCAGTAAAACTTTTTCTCCACCAAAGTATTTCAACATGAGAATACTAACACAATTATAAATTCTTCAAGCAAAGGATAAATAGAATTAGAAAGTAACAAATATACTTCAACTTAAAAAAGTTTTTCGAATTAAAAAATCATTGTTGGCTTGCAACAAAGTTTTATGCATTTGCAGATGTAAAAAAAAATCCTTTAATGGCCAAAAATTCTAAAATTGAAGTTAGAGAAGAATTGAAAAAAAATAGGGACATTTAGGAAAAGAAAAGGAATATTTTGCTGACATTACTGCACAAAAAAAATATAATTGAAATACATTTTAATAATAAATCCAGCAACGCAATATCAACAATATATCTTGAATTTCTAATCAGTTTTATTTCCCTAAGATTTTTTCTCTAAGAAATTCTAACGAAGTGTCTCTGATAAACATATAATCCAAAGATAAGTTCAATTCTGATGACGAAATAATAATAATTCTCAAGTAATTGACCATTATGAATATATAGACTAATTAAAAATCTACACTTTTATTAATTGTCAAGGTAAATTTCAAATGAAAAAGTGTTTAGACAATTATTTACGGTTTTTAAAGATATTGACCACCGACGATTTGAAAAATGCAGTTATTTTCTTCACTAACCCATGTAGAAGATGACGACGCCCCCTTTCCTCAATTTCCAAATTTTGTTATAAAAAAGATGCTTCGATTTATGCACGAATATGTAAAGCAATTAAACCGTTTGTTACAAAAACCAGTTAAGCTCTAAAATTTTGAAAAAGTATTTTTACCATCATTTAAAATTTTCTGATAAGAAATACAGCATTTTAACCCTTTATCTTCGCATTATCTATTGAAAATTTCTTCATAAATATTTTTTTAGCTGTCATATCGATAACTAAAGAATTTTAAGGAAAACAAATCTCCCTATCTAGCATGAAACAGTAAAGTTATACTTTTTAAAACTTACCATCAGAATATAAATAATAGTTGTCCTGCTATATAAAGTTTTAAAGGGATTGGTATTTATAAGTACCGTCAGTAGATAGAGGGTTTAACTAAAATTGATACTTAGTTATGGAAAAATGTATATAACTCTAAGTACCCCTTTTATCTTAACACTTAATATGTAATAACTTTTGAGTAATTTAATATGATGACATATATATTTTCCTAAAATTAGAAGCATTGACATTTGACTGCTTTCAGAAATGATTCAATTGTCTTCCACCATGACTCAGAGCACGGGAAGTAGTTCGATTACAATTGCAGTTAAGTTCCGATAGTTACAGTCGCCGTTAATAACGTCTGACAGGTAGTGAGCACAAATCGCTCGTGGCGGCCATTGCTTGCAATGAAGAGATGAGTTTTCTGAAGAGAATTGGGGATTCGTCTGACTTGAATTTGGGTTAAACTAAGGTGACTGCACTGCGGAGAAAAGAGGCTCAAGCCTCCAGATATGTGTGTGTGTTCTCCTTCCTTTATTTTCTTTTTAATTTTTCATCTCGGTCTTATTTATCTGGACTGCTTCCTCGCGTAACATGTTATTGCAACCATCATATTATTTCATCACAGGCTTAGTGTTGTGCTGATTCAATGAAGATTTTCGCCTTGTGCAAGGCTCTTGTTGAAATTTTGATGAAGACAGCGAGGGAAAGGAAAAAAATTGCATCTTTTGAGTTGGGGAAAGGATATAGAGAGTGGGAGAAAAAAAAAGCTTCTTATTTATACCATTGTTCAGAGTACGTCATATTGTTATGTTATCCTCACAAACAAAATGCAAGAACGTTTTGACCCGTCATGACCAGAGAATCTTTGTTGTTGGGGGGGGGGGGGGATTTTGAAATTGCACGATATTATTGCTACTTGATTCAAAATCGTAAGAAAAGGCTAGTGACCGAATAACAATTTCAGGGTTTTAGGATTAAATAGGGGAGAGTTGGAAGGAATGGGGCAGCTGCATTTATGATGAAATCATATTTGAAAATTTATTTTTAGCTTTTCCAGTGAATGTAACAGATTAGAATTAAGTGAGAGTTGGAATCAATTTAACCCATGAAAATCATTTAATTCTAAATGTATGAGAAGTTAAAAAAAGGTAGCTCGTATTTTTATCATTTCAGTTGGGCGTAATTCGACTAATGAATGAAAATATCCCATTGAATAAAAAGCGCGAAATTTCTTTTCAAGCAAGGTTTTAATTTTTTTTATTTAGATGAATTGGCAACGATAACTTACTTCTATATTAGAGATGCTTCTTTTTTTTAATTCCAGAAGGACAGAGATTTTTCAATTTATCTGATAATTACGAGGGTGTCTCTAGGGGAGCATTTTTTTCCTTTCTTTTTCGTAACGATGCCTTATGTCTCTTTTCATTAGATATAGGTATCTGCTAATATTATATCACGCGACAAAATTCGGAAATTGAGTATTCCCCCTCCTCAAAAGTTAAGTTCAGAGCCAGTGAATGATTAGACGGATTAATTGACTAGGTTGCTGCATCATTTTTCTTTTGAACTCTCAAAACATTTAAAGTAGAATTATAAAAATTTCCCCGGTTTTTATAAAATTGGCACATTAACTAAGGTCCGACTTCGGTTAACCTACTCTCATTTAGTTTTCTCATAAGGTACACATAAAAATTATTAAAAACACTATGGTACCGGTTTGTCCTGGCGAAGTGGGCATATCATAGGGTTGTTGCGGTTTGATGTTTTCTGCTCGCATTTTCAAATTTTGCAGAAAGCTGCAAATTTTCTGCAGGTTTTTTTAATATGAAGATCTTAATTTCTGCAAATGACACTTATTCAGCTTACAACTCAACATTTTCGCAGGAAAAATATTACATGATGCTTTCAGAAAATTGAAATAAAATCTGCAGAGATTTTGTAGATTTATGCGAAATTTCTTCTTTACTTTGAGAATACCAGCAGAAAATATGTAGAATTACTACTGAAACGTCAAACTGCGACAACTCTATTATTGGACCTTTTTTGTTTTAGGCATCCCCATCCATAGTTTTTGTAATACTTAATCTAAATTTTTATACATAACTTAAGCAGAAACTCGATTAGAGTAAATCAACCTACGTCGGATTTTAAACTGTAAATTCTTCAAGAAATATTTTAAAGTACCAAGTTCTGCAGTTTCTAGCGATATTATAATTTATTTGAAAATTAATTTGGGCTTAAGTGTTCATTTATTGGCTAAACTACTTTAGAATAACGCTCTTTCGAACGATTTGGCTTATCTGGGGTGGAGGCTCAGAAAAAATACCCATTAACTCATAGAGTCGTCACTCTTACTACATTACTGACAATGAATGACATTTTTTTAGTGCTCACCGGTAGAACAATGCGAGTGAAAAGAATGGCGCAACACGCTATTCACTTTCAGATAATACCCGGTGGTGGTCTAGATTTCCGACATTGCTTCAGCCCGTGATAAGAATTCCATACCGTTTTATATCGCATCGAAGAGCTTTTATCAGCCATTTCTGATTATTATCCGTTGCCAGGTATGCTAGCTTTCTTCGCATACCGAAAATATTTCCATCAGTATTTAATTTAAATAAGCAAAATTAATAGAGTCGGCGACAGATACAGCAAGGATTTTTAAGGAGAGAAAATACTCCTTGAAATTAAAAAAAAAATTGAGTTTAAGAAATGTCATTTTTTAAATTTCTGCCCGTCATAAGAATTTCATACCATTTATATCGCACCACAAAATGTTTATTAGCCATTTCTGTTCATTATTCGTTGCCAGGTATGCAAGCTTTTTTTACATACCGTAATTATTTCCATTGGTGTTTAATTTAAATCGGCAAAATTAGTAGAGTCGACCACAGACACAGCTTTCTAAGGCAATTCATAAGGCAAAGAAACACTTCTTGACATTAAAAAAAATTAATTTAAAAAAATTCATTTTTTAAATATTCAGTCCGTGATAAAAATTCCATAACGTTTATATCGCTACTTATTATTCGTTGCCAGGTATGCTAGCTTTCTTTACTCACTGTAAATATTTCCATTAGTATTCAATTTAAATAGGAAAAACGTAATAGAGGTGACCACAGATATAGTTAAAAACTTTATAGGCAGAAAAATACTGCTTGATATTTTTTAAAGAAGTTAAGTTATTTTCAAGGAATGAAGTGTGCAAAAAAAAAATTAATGTTGAAAAATAAATTCGCACTAGAAAGCCAAAAGTGTTTGTTTTCGTAGAAAAACTAAAAAATAAATATATTTAATAATAATAACTTAAATTATATATCAATTTAATTTATTATTATTAAATATTAAATTTAATATTTAATTTATAATTATAGATTAAATATTAATTTAAAACTATTTAATACATAATTATAAATTATACATTAAATAATTTAAAAATAAGATAAAAAAATTGTTTTAAATATTTTTTTGAATTAAAAATTAAAAATAATACTATTTATAACATTCTTTTTAACATTTAATTAAAATAAATTTTTCCTCTTTTTTTTTGAAAAATCAAATTTTGAGGCATCAAAATATAATTTCTATCACTACTTCCAACCACTCAGACATTTCAGTGACACTTCCAGCAAGGATTCTCAGCTACCTGACTTCTACAGAAGTGCAACCATGATGACTTTTCTAAATGAAATGACGTTCACACGGCTCTTATTCCAATGAGCTGCTCTTAAACCAAGTAAAACCCTCTCCCCTATTCAGAAGCAAAGGCGCAACTAATTTAAGGCATTCCGTAATGTGAATAAACACTCTTAATTGCATTGCTGGAATGCTTGGTTTCACAGGGTTATGCGTCAATACGTTTTCTCAAGCAGCTTAGGATCCTGATATTTCATCCGTGTTTCCATTCGCAAGTGTTAGCATATATGATTTCTAATATCATGATGGCTTATGGTTTTGGAGATATGAAAGGATATTTTGAGATATCATGAAAAAGAATAAATAATAAATAAAAAAATTTAATTGAAGGGGATAGTGGATAAAGGTGATTTGTGACAATTTTTTAAATTTCTAGAAAAAGCTTTCAAAAAAAAAATTGTTACCTCATCCCCTTCATCCATAGTGAAAAATAAGTTTTTCAAAAATTGTCACATATCACCTTTACACACTTGCCCCTTCAATTTGTTCTGACAAATTAAACTTTTCACAGTCACGAATCGGATCTCGAAACATCGGTTTTTCTTTTTCTTTTCTTTTTTTTTTAACAGTTTAACTTTCATTTTTGATATCATTAACTTAGTGAAAGATCCGAGTTTAAAACAAATTTTGTAAAGTGACTATTCTTAGGGCTGTGATTTTTACAAAGGATGTTTTCAAAACTGAACTATCGTGAAGGCTCAATGTTTTGCTAAGACTCCGTTTGCAAAAGAGTAAAAAATAAATAATTAAAATAAGAAAAGACAAAAAATACCTTCACAACAGAGTGAGACACTTTACTCTTTATTTTATCAATTTAAAGAACTATTGAATCATATTATTAAGTACAGTTACGAATAGAGATATTTTAACGCATGTACAAGCTTTTTTCACGCATTGTTGTTCACGCAAAATTCTAAGTACTCTTCAAAAATTTTTATAAGCGAGTGTTTTATAAAAGAAAAGAGAAAAAGAATAATAGCATCGCGAAAAATTGAGAAACATAAACAATTAGAATTTTTGAAATATTACATTTGTTTCGTTCTTTATTTAAAAACAAAATATCGCACATTCTAAGTGTTAAAAAAAAAAAAAAAAAAAAATACATCTTTCCATCTTATTCTTACTCATTAGAAGAGATCGCTTTTTTTTTTTTTGAAGTTGATTCGACAACTGTTATGGTCTTCATTGTTTTTGTACATTTCATTACTTCAAAATGAGTTTTCACTATTATTCCTCTAAAAATGTCAAGTTTTATTTTTACACTCTCTAGAAATATATCTGGTTACGAATAAATTTTTCGTTAAACAAACCACATAATAGCCCATTGACGAAAATTACATGAAATACTATTATAACTCTATAGGGAAGTAAAGCTAATTTAATACTTATCAATGAGGAGTTAACAATTTTTGCCTTTCGGCAATTTTTCATTCTAAGGCCTTTTTAATTATAATCCTTCACGACTTTATACTCTAATTACTATTTTAAGTTCAGAAAAAAAGAGAAAAAAGATTTTAAGCCCTAAGCAAGCCTAATTTCATTCTCTTTCCTTCCTTTCTTTTTAAAACACGATTCTTAAATTCCTTAACACTCTTTCCAAAAACCTGTTGCGCAGAAACACAAACGTCTCTTTACGGAGCAAGTTTTGACTGAGAGAATATCTGGAACTTAAGAGTTTAGCAGGTCGTGGTGTGAGGATGCTTAAATACACCAGCTCGACAAAAGGAATCAAGTTTGAAATATCACCTCCTCTATTTTGTTCGCACACACATACACCGTGTGACGTAGGACAATGCTAACTCCCCGTAATCTTCTAATCCTTTTTTATTTTCCTCGGCAATAAATAAATAAAATATTAATAAGCGGTGAAGCAAAGTAAGAAAAAATTATCTTTCCGAAATTGGTGGACCATCGCAATCATGCGGTTCATTTAGCTTGGCAAAACGCTCTCACGCCAAATTGCCAAAACTCTGCTGTGATGACTGAGGCGTTGTTTTTAATGCGATTCTGTTTCTTTTTTTTTCATTCTTATTATATCGCCAAATTGGCGATTCTTTGTGCCCAACTAAGCGAGTCGCCCTGAGCGATAATGGATATCGAATATTATCTGGAAGAGGAATCTTTCGCCGCCTGTGGGAATGGATTCTCTTGAGTAGATGTTTCTCAGAGACAAATACATAATGAAGAAGAAGAAAAAACAAATGTGCAAAAAAGAGGCATAAACTATCGCAAAGAGATAGTAAAGAAAACAGAATGTAATTTTAGTGAATGGAAAAAGACTCCTGAATATTGAAAAAGGTTTGATACAGAGTTACACAAGAGAATTTAAATCCAGGACTCAGGATGGCGTTTAGTATACTTTTCTAGGCGTAAAAACGAACAGCCTATTTGAAATTTTTAAAGGGATCAAATGCATGTGTATGTGTAATGAAAATATGTTACTAATTATACCACACTACAGTAAGTTACTTTTTCGTTGGCATTTGTAACATATATAAAAGAAAATTGTTTTTAAAAAACCCAACTAATTACATTTGAAAATAATTTTTCAGTTTATCTTTTGGGTCAGTCACGGGTGGAATAAGAATGAGTAAGGAAAGAAATCTTTTAATTTTATCCAATCAAAATTTTTTCAAATCAAAATTTTTGTTCGCAAAATACGACTAACGACCGTTTATTTCTAACACTAGTTTGAAAAGTATATAGAAGTGAAATTCTTCGTGAAAATATAAAAGAACATTTTTTTCGAAGTTTTTTTTCTGAGTAAACGTCTTTTTATTGAGTTTACGTAAATACTCCACGATAGTGCAATATTTTCGTAAAGTCTAAAAATAGACAGAAAAAAAAAAAAAAAATACGGCCCTGAAAACTATCACGCACGCATTACCAAAACTATACTAACTAAAGCATTACTAAACTATAAAATATTCAGAAACATTTTTTTAGAAATAAAATAACTACTTCTGAAGCTATACATAAATGCGTGTTTTTCCAAGAAATACAATAGACAACAAAAGTAGCAAACTCTGAATAACAAACGTGATTTCAACTAATCAAAATGATAAACATCACGACATATTTAATAGTTTTAAATATACTTCCTGTTGAAATGAATAGAATGGAATTTACTTTGTGGTAATAAATAACAGTTTCACATTACTACAACCAAAGCTCTATTGGTTCACGATAACTCTTTGGATAGCAACTTTTTATGTAAAATGCTCGAATGAGTTCTGTTCAAAAAAAAAAAAAAAAAAAAGTTCGAAACAAAAGAAACGGTTTCTGAAACAGTGTAAGCTTTATGCATGATAGCTCAGAACAGTTTAAAAGAAAGATATATTTAAAACCAAATATCTTCAGCTGATTCGCCATTTTGACTTGAACTAAGTCATATTTACTGATACCAAAGCTTTTTTAACGCAAGAGCAGGTACGTAAGCATTACACTAAACACATACACCCCCTCATTAAAATCAACCCAAGCGGAAACTATTTATAAAAATAAAACCGCATAATTACTTTTTAACCGAACTCATACTTAAATATTTCAAAAAACTAAATGTATCAGTTTAAATCTGAGATAAATACATTGTGGAAGACTGTTGTATATTGTTTACAAGAACTCCTTTAAACGCAAGAGTAGATACGCATGCATAACATTAAACACATTCACCCCCTCATTAAAATCAGCCCAAGCGTAACTATTTATAAATAAATACGATTTTTTTTTTTTTTTTTTCAGTTGTGGACGTACTTTTATTTTCCAGCAAAGAAAATGTTTCGTTTTTAAATTGAAACAAATAGATTGTGGTAGATTGTTGTGTTTTATTTTAGAATAAGAGATGATGCATATCGGTTAACTTTCTTTCCCGCAAAACATACTTTTAATACCAGTTAAAAAATTGAGTATACTGTTCAGCGAACTGAAACTCTGCAGCTCTTTCAAAAACCAAATATGAAACTATATCTGTTTTTCCTTTTATATAAAATCGAATTACTATGAATAAAAATAATATGTTCAATTTTTTTGCACGGGGTGCGATATTTTTACTCATACTGTCGGCCTCGCTTAAACGAATACTGTAGGTTCCAAAAAATATTATTCGATTAAACGGGGTATTCGATTAAGCGGGGATCTTTAACATTACGTCTATGGCATCGGTTCCGATATATTTTATTCGTATAAGCGGGGTATTCGTTTATCCGTTACCCGATTAAGCGGGGACGACAGTATATTTATTTATTTCATTCTCGGAATTTTAAAATTTGAAATTTTAAAGGTGATTTTTTTCAACATAAAGAACCATTATGTTTCATAATATGAAGCATCAACTTTTCAACAATTTTTTCTCTTGAAAAAAATTTGTTGTACGCGTTACGGGCGTGACCATGCGGTCACACTCTTGACAACTACAAATCACTATTTTTTAAACGCAAGAAACTATTTTGCGATTTAATACTCAAAATAAAATTTATCCTTTTTTTATTACGCTTTAAGTAGTTTCACATGTGGATTTGTATGTTAATCTGAATAAAAGATAAAATTCACGTTCTTTACAAACATAAAAGTAATACATTTAATACTATTATAATACTAAAGGCTAATTTTTTTTAAATTGCAAAAGGCGTTCCTTGTAACGCCGAAACACCTGTCAGCAGTATGCCTGCGTGTTTATGCTTTGTCTAACGTTGTATTTATACTTTATATCATTTGATTATTCACAAATCTGTACCTCAGAACCAGACTAACGTAAGTCCATTTTCGTCATTTTTCAGTAGAGGGGAAAAACTATGCATTCGACAATCGTTTTTCCCCTCTACCGAAAAATGACGAAAATGGACTTACGTTAGTCTGGTTCTGAGGTACAGAAATTAGGCTTACGTTTTACGTTCCTAATTTATCTCATTTTTCAATACTGTACACATTAAATTTATCTGAAGATGATTTTAGACATTATAATTATGACATTAGTTATTAACAGCGTGGCAAGGTTGGAAATGAGTAAATATTTATAGAAAACCGGCCTATCTGAATGTCTGGCTATCCGGCTCATCTTTCTGCCGAAGCTAGTAGAACAAATATTAATCGACAAGTTTGAAATAATACTCTTATTATATTGAATAACACATCGTTGAATTTATGTTTAGATTTCTTAAGAGAAAAGGTATGCATGAAAAATAATTTCGCCAATCGTTTCAGGTTTTTCTAGTTGAAAAACTTGTGTGAGGCAATTTTATCGTCACTGGAATTGAGCAAGTAATATCTGTTGAAACAACTGAAGGAAGAAAAGTAATTTGTCGTTTTTGTTCATATCACGAATTGGACGTTATGGATAAAATTTGCTACAATATTCACTGGTTTTTAGATAAATAACTTTTTACCGATAAGAAATTATTTTAAATTGTATCATCTCAAAAATCCATTAACTTTTTAATTATCAAACTAGTATCATTCTATTTTCGTAACATCTATGCAATCCAACAAGGTTACTTATGTTATTCGACAAAAAATTTCAATCGCTGCGCATACGAACCGGCACGCGAACCATTGCACTTAAAAAAAGGGTGATGGGTTGTAGGTGAGAACTTTCCGAAGTTTTCAATTTAAAGCTTGCAGTTGCTATCCTTTTGACACATTCAACTGAACAACGTATTTGAAATTGGCATCGTTCTACGTTGCTTGATAGGCTCAAAATTCCTTTCAAAGAAATGTAATTGTTTCTTTGAAAGGCAAAAAGCCTTTCAAAGAAAGGTTTTACATAAATTCAAGAACAATCGTTTTAAGGGAAATGCGCTTTTATGAAAAAAAAAAGAAACAATAATAACAATAATAATAATAAAGTAAATAAAAAACAACTCTCTAATCGTTTGTAACACCAGAACAAGTAGCTATTTTCATTTGAAACTTTGGCAACACATTTTTGAAGAGTTTTTAAAAACTTAAAGAAAAACAATTTGTGATGGAAACAATATCACCGAAATCTGTCCTTCTAAAGAAGTGCTTTAAAACCTACTTTCCCGCAATGTGTCTACAACCTGCAGGAAAGCTTCGCGCAACCAGTTTCCCGAAAGCGAGTGCAGTAGAATATCTTACTAGTATCTTCACTCTAGCAGTATCTCTGAGTAAGCGCATAAGGTGCGTAATGAGATGTTGTATTTGTTAAAATTTCATTTCAAAAAAAGTAATTTTCATTTTTTAGAGAAAAAAGGAGCTCTCGAAAGATACCTCATATCTACTTATATTAAAACTGAGTATCTTTCTATATATCTATGTCCTGCTTCTTTCTCCTGAACACCAATGAACTAAGTCGAATCAGGTACCGATAGATTCGTCATTTTTCAGGCTTCAATAATTTTAATTGACATGAGGTTTGATAAAGGAATTCTGAAGAAATTGAGGAAAATCTTCAAATTGTTGCTCGAATTTAAAGCTATTCGTCCTAAATGATTTAATATGAAATCTATTGTTACAAAACGTGGTTGATATTGATATGAAACAGTAATAATAATGATAATGAGAATTTTGAACAAAGGGCAAACTGAATCAAACATGAAACCCATTAGCGGGCCACGAGCGTAGTATGTCTTAAAATCTTATGAACATTAAATTATATCAAATAATATAATATCAGAATGAGGTGAAAGTTAGGGGGAGGTGGGGGGACCTTATGCAAAAAACATGCCACAGGAAGCTATCTTGCTGCCTTGGCAGCTAGTAAATAGTAAATATTTGTTTTCGTGCATAAATTTCATGAAGCTTAACGTAAAAAGACATCTTTGTAAAACAAATGCATACATTTTTTTCGGGAGGTACGCTCTTATGAAGTACCATAGATCATAGATGAAGTACCGAGGAAAATTGCAAAGATTACATTAATTCTTGAAAGGTACTCAATATAAGTGGTAAGTATTTGATTTTATGAATACTGTAAACTACATTGAAGTTAACGTAAGTAAGACATATTTGTCTAAAAATATTGCACTGACATAGACCCGCACACTTGTTTTAGAGTTGGAAATCACTGCAATGCAGGGTAAAAAAAATGGAACTAAGCGAGAAAACTGGTTTCAAAAAAAACGAAAGATACTGTATGTGAGTGGTAATTATTTGTTTGTGTGTATTGTTAAATATTCAGAAATCTAGAGAATCATTTAATGTGTGCTATCTCCCAATATTTGTCAAACACTTTTACTAAATGTGCAAATTCGTCCGCCCAATTTCTCCAAAAGAAAACAATAAAATGAATAAAAAAAGAGTTCTATGTGCTGTTTTAATGCTCCTAAACAAGTTTTTCCTATGAAAATATCAGTTTGCATTTGATTTTTTTTTTTTTTTATTTCATACACGTGTTTTGGAATCGGAAAGCATTCACTTATGTAGCGCAAGAAAACAGTGCAATGCAAGAATAACTGCAATTTATGTCTTATTTTCATTGACATTTATCATTTCTACTCTATTCCACATGGCTTTAAGCACCGAATTTAGACCGACCTGAAATTGCAGACATTTTTGATAAATTACGATATACCGTCTGTTTTTTTTTTTTTTTTTTTTTTATTGCTTACTCAAAGTTAGTGAATAACTTTAATTGAATTTTAATTCGCCTTAATATTGCTATTTGCTAGGAGAAATTAGCTTTTTCATTTTCACTAATTTTTCATTCACCATCACTTATGAATATTTATTGAAATATTAATTACCATAGCGATGCATTATTACAATAACAAATATAATGAGGAAAGTTTAGGATTTTTAAATTTTTAACCTGTAACAAAATTGAACCATTTTTATAAATACTTCGCTGTAAAAAAACTATTGCAAACTAACATTTGCAAGCAAACGTGTAAGCCGCAGAGCAATAACGCAAATAAGAGTAAAATGTAAACTAAAAACAAAATCTGCGATTATTTTACTCCGAATAAGTGAACTAATTTTCATAATAAGAGACAAAATTATTTGATAAATACTTTGGTGTTGTGGATGGCCGGAGAAAGTTAAATAATTCTCATTATTTCTGACAGTAATAAAATGACAACAATGACATTTTTATGAAATTACAGAAAACGACTTACCGGTAAACACAGCTAGTACTCCCATTACATAAACACAGCTAAGGCTCGTAATCACTTGATTGAGATTGAGAACGTGTCAAAAAAAGTAAATAAAAAAACAGTTTCAGTATCTACACAAAATAAATTCTCCCGAGATGCCAATTTTTCTTTCAACGTAAACAAACACACAGCCAGAAAAGCACGTTGCCACTAAAGGAGTATAAAAGTTGCATGGATAATGCAGTTGATAAATCGGAGAAATAACAGGTCGGCGCGGACATAAAATGTGCCGCTTGTTTTCCTACCTGCCTGCTTGCTTTCTACTATACCTCTACTACACCGCAGCGAAGCAGAGTAGCGGTCTAACGCCGCCAAGTGCTAAACTCGAAATATGAAAAGGTAGACAGGCGGCTCGAAAGTTTGGTGTTCCCCCTTCCCCCCTCCATCTTTCTTTCCTCCTCTCTTTTTCATTTTTTATTGATGGTTTTGATGATGTTTCCTTCAGTCTTTTCCTCTTTCTCCCTTCTCACCTCGCAGCTTCCGATGACGTTTTCGTCAACGGAGGATGCTCATTGGTCCGTCGGTACTAAACTGTAAAACGTTTGTCGTTTGATATCGGTCCTCAACATTTGGCTTATTATCGCTTTTTAAAGCATTAGCGAGTATGTGAATAAATGGTTTGTGGTCTTTGGAGTCCCGAACTTAAAAGTTTTGGGAAGGAGGAAAGAGAGAAAAAAAAAAAAAACAAATGAAATGAAAACTTCGTCGAATGAAAAAATATAGGTATGTATAAGGACCAGGGGCGAATCCAGCAATGTTTGGGGGGGGGGGGGGGGCAAGTTTGAAAAATATCAATTAAGTGAAAGGAAAACGAAGCATGTAAAATTTAAACCTTCTTCAAAACTTCATACAATATTCAACCAAGTAATATTTTTATAATATTCTATTAAATTAACTACATATTTATTTTGATAAACATTTTCTGTCAGGAAAACTATAAATATGCAATTTCTGAATTGTCTAAATGCAATTAATATTGGAGTTATAAAAAATTTTAAGCAAGCAAAATTTATCATTTTTCATTCATAATACATGTAAAAAAATTTTGCTTCATTGAAAGCAAGATTGATAATTGCTGCGCAACTGATAAATTTGTTTCGTATCACAGGGGGGGTCAGCTGACCCATTGACCACCCCCTGAGTCCGCCTTTGATAAGGACTAAGGAGACGAGATGTTTCTCTAATCAAAACGGGGAGCACCACTTTTAGGGTTTAAAAAAAAACTTTCTATATAACTTTAACAATGCAGGAAAAGGTGGTCTTTTGTTTTCTCCCCAGAGGTACAAATTTGCTAAGTTTATTTAGAGTTTATTCTTAAGGAAAATTTCTCAGAAGAATTCTTAACAATTCCTTTGATACTAGCTATGCTTTTTTATTCATAAGAGAAGAAACTTTATACAGTCGACGCTCGATATAACGACCATCTCCGTCCCCCAGAAACAGGTCTTTGTAACGAGTGGTCGCAATAAGAGGTAGAAAATAGAGTACATTGGGATGAAGTTGGGTTTTTCCCACCAGTCGTTGTATTGGGATAGTCTTTATAACGAGTGGTCGTTATAACGAGCGTCGACTGTATAGGAGTGCATTAGTAGCAGACAAATGAGAAATTCATTCAATAATAATGATTATTCAAGAAAACATACAAACTGTTACTATTTCCCGAACCTATGCACTCCTCGAATCGTGACACCATTTGTGGAAAGCCCCTATTAGCTCATTTTATTTATTTAAAGCTTCCACCTGTTTTTTAGAAACTATTTGACTATTTGGCTTCAAATCGAGGTAAACATTCTTAATACCAAATGAAGATAGAGGGTTGTTTTAAAAGAAACATAATTTTCGGTTTGCAATATTAACTATAACAACGGCCATGTGCATCAACATAACGGGACACTCATGACCGGCGGGACGTAGATTAAAACACTACGTAAATAACGACATCGATTCACTGGAACGAGAAAGATAATTTGTTGTTGTAATCTTTGCCAGCTACTGTCTGATTTCCTTAGGTAAATCCTTCCGCGTATTTACGCATGCGTCAGGTCTTCTCTGATCTTACCAAAATAGGGGTGATAGGTAAGATAACAATAAGGGAAGAGTAATAAGAAGCATTTTGAGTCGTATCAAACAACGTAAAACGATGCTAATTTCAAATGTATAGTTTTTGTTGAATATGTCAAAAGGATAGCAAATAAATTTAAAACTTCGGAAAGTTCCCACTCACAACCCATCACCCCTTTTTTAAGTGGAATGGTTCGCGAGTGCTAGGCGCTGCTTTCACAGACGGACAGTAGGTTGGCAATTTGTGGCGTGCTACTTCACTTTTCCAACTGTACCGTTATTTGGTGTAAAGTCCGACTTTAGACATATGGCATATTGTGGGGCTATAGGTCCATGGGGTGGGAAACTATCCCCAGCACAACAACACACTCACTTAAAGAATGGACAGGAGAGAGAGAAAGCACATCTATGCCCGAATCGGTATTCGAACCAGGGACCACCCCAAGTCAGACTTCTCTGATCACGAGACAAAGTGGCAGGCGAACGATCGTTTGATTTCTCAGAGTTAACCCATTAATGCCTGACATTTTTTTTCCCAAAGATATTTTGTATACTGGTTGCAAACAGTGTTTAATGGACAGGAAAAATAATAAAAAAAATATTATGTAAAAAATAATTTTTTTTATTAAGGAAAGAAAAATCGTCCCTTAAAAGTTACGATAGACCCCACAGGGTACATACTTTTTTCACAAAAATTTTTTTCTACCTACGATATAATACTTAAAAAGACATTTTATAAGAAGAAATAAAATCAGCAATTAACATAAACTGGGGAGCAAGGAATAACTTTGAAAACTTAGCTTTTTTTCTTGAGATTATGAACGATGTCATTTTTGATAAAGGTCATGTAGAAACTGCTACAGAACACACTTTACAATTACAATGGTTATGTACTGCAATCTGTAAATGACGAATTGAAACAATACCAAAGTACTAATTGAACACTATTATTTGGTTAAAATGTTCATTTGGGGGAAATTCAGACCCTTTTTTGGACCGTCCCTAAAAAGGGACGTTAGGCATTAATGGGTTAAAACTTGGAGGGAGGAGAGAAAAGTACTATTTGATTTTCTTAGGTAAAACCTTCCGCATATATTTACATGTGCGTCATTTCTTCTCTGATCTTGCCAAAATAGGGGTGATACGTAAGATAACAATAATTTCTATGCAACAGAATTTTAGTTTAAGTGTGGTATTTTACATTCTTTTTGACGTTCCTTTAAGCGGCGCATCATTTCACTTTAAAAAGGCCGCCATCACATCTTTGGCGTAAGTTTTTCCATGTGGTAACCCTACAACTTTCATATGTTTGCTACCTGTTGAATCGCTCCCGAGCCGAAAGGATGGAAAATTGCTATCAAAAAATAACACCCAAAAGATATAAACAGGCAATTTTGCAAATGATTTCTTCTTATTTTTTTTATTAAAAAGTACGGTTGGGTTTTTCGAACACAATTCCCTCTACCATTATTGCATTCTCGTAAATTACCGAAATTATCGGGGCGGCTTCAGCGCGGGGCAAAAGTGTTTTGAAATGCGAAAATTGCTTTTATATTCGCCATTTAGCTAAAACTTTCCCCATCCCGTGATACCGAATCCGGTATTAGAGAAACTAAATGGAAAAAGAAAAGAAAAAAGAAAGGAGACTGTTGAAAAGGATTTTTAAAAAAGTGAAAGAAGGTGAAAACGTGATATTTTGAGATTGAAATAATCTTCAAAATTATACAGGATCAATTTTGTTCCCGAAAATTGGAGATTTTTTTTTCTTTTTCAAATTGTGGTGGTGAAAACCCATTTAAACTTAGAGTCGGATCAATTAGGAAATAAAAGAAACCGAAACACATTTAATGAACAAACTTTAATTTTTTAGTCATAGTTTAGTTTGATTTTCGAAATTTACTCGAATGTTTACATTGCAGTTCATATGGAATTAGATATCACCTCCTGTGCGGCTTTTCAACTGTATTACCCTATGCTGAGCATCAAGGTTCGCCGATACATCACGAATTTTATCCGATATTTATTTTGAAAACATCAGGATATTTTGATAGTTTCTGTCTTTATTTTTCATTATAAAAAAAAATCTATTCATCATATTGCTATTGTTCGTTTATTATTAAAATAATAAAAAAGTGAAGCAATATTTATTTGATACATTAATGCATCATTAATATAATATAACGTAGAAGTACACAATATTCCTTTTTTATTTTGTGCGTAAAATTATTAGCAGTGTAACAATTCTAGCAGATTAAAACTACCTTAAATATTAAACATTAATTTGAGGTCTATATATTTTAATAGTGATGTCAGAAAACAAACAGCAGTGATTTGAGGACGCATTTACTATTAAAAGACTTGCATTGATCGAAAATATCGGATATCTATCAAAATATCCGATATATATCAAAATACCGGATATTTTCGAAAGTATCATATTTTCGAATCCTGCTGAGTATTAACAGATTGAAGAAAAAAAAAAAGCAATATCTGAATCGAAGGTAGTTTTTTTTATATATATCCTGCTTCGGGAGAGAGTCTAGGGACCATAACTCCAAACCAGTGGCTCAGTAGAGTTCACTCACATTGAAAAATTTCACAAAAAGCAACAGGAAAGTGTTTGTCTTGACGATGAAGACACATTAACAGATGATTAAAATGCATGTTGTCCCTTGTAGGACAGAGGGGGCTGTCAGAAAAAGAAACAGCACTCATGCGGTGTAATCGTCTGTATGAAAGATCATATGAGAAGTGGTGACTCTTACAAATTAAAAGTTTTAAAAAGACGACGGTTTAGGGGGGAAAATAATATTTGGCAGTCTTGTTCTAACTTAATTTGCTACTGAAACGTGATTAAACATTTTTTATTAATTAGAACATTACTATTGGATATGCCTGGCGTAGCCCGAGTTAAAATGCAACATCCAAGAAGGTTTTTTTTTTTTTTTTTGTGACAATTTGGTCAGTTAAATCTGCGTAAAGGACAACGTGATATTAAACTTAAATGTGTTATTTATCTGTGAAGATTTTCTAAAAATTGCGTTTCTACTTTTGAAAAAAAAATAAAAACAGAAGCATTATGTATTCAAGGGTGAATACTCACGAAAGAATCATTTCTTAACTATTTGAATTGAGAGAAGCCTCAGAAAACCACGCGAAGCAAAGACAATATCAAACGCAAAATGCGCTATCGAAGTGAAGTTGAGATGAAGCACTAAATAAGGATTTGAATGGAGGAAAGCCTTTAAAAATTTAGAGATTTTATGTGGAAGTTTCAACTAAAATTGGATTAAAAAAAGAACTACCTGTCAGATTTTTTTCTAATTGGTCTCTTGATGTGACCACTAACACACTGTGAAATTTTAGCGAAATCCGATGGGTAGTTTTTTAGTCTATAAAGGACATGCATGCATAGATTTAAAGATACATACATAGGTACATAGATTCATTTTTATATATAAAGATTCACTGCTTGCACCATTTTTGTCCAAACTCTTGACTGGTTTATTTATATCTTTTTTATTATTAACTGTGAGAATTATTTTAAGTTCTTAATCAGTTACATCCACTAGTTTACTTCAGTTCAGTGGTGCAGTAGGGGGTGGGGGGGCACCCTACATATGTAAGAACTTGAAAGCGCCTTCCCCAATTTTTTTTTCTTAGGAACCACATCGCAGCTTATGACAAAAAAAAAAAAAAAAAAAAAACCGAAACTTTTTATTTTTTATTTTTTAGCGCAACAACTTTCGCAGCTCTTTTACAGGAATATCAATTATTTTCAATGCACGTGAACATGTCACTATAGATTACAGTAAATACAAAGCCCGCTCACAAGCACGAAAGGAGAACAAATGATATGAAGGAATAAGTGATCAGCTATGAAAGGACAAAGCAAAAACGAAATATTCCGTAATTGGATCGTGTTTACGCTCCCAACATCATATATCAACAAATATAAATGTTCACTGGGTTAATGAGTCCCCACTGGAATAACTAAAATAACAGCAACCGACAAAAGAGTGAAGAGAAAGTAAATTAACTTGGAACAGTAAAAAAAAAAATCAAAAGAAACTAGCAACACGCAAGGTTGGAAGCAATTCGTTTTAATTAGTTCAACTGCCAATATTACTTTCAGAGCAGTCGTTTCGGTCAAAAAAGCAGATGATTGTAAAAAAGAAAAAAAGAAGAAAAAAAAAAAGAAAGTTTTCTCAATGCATGCAATAAAATAAACAAAATTAGTTCAGGGGTGTGTTGGGGTTCTCCCCTCTCCCGCGAGAGGTCATTAGGCGAAAATAACATCGTTGTTCTTCATCCTAAGCAAAGCAGAGAAAGCGAAGCTTTATTTACTTTTACCCTCATTTTCTTAGAAGGGACCCTGCTAATTTATCAAGACTTGCGTCTGCACGATTAGTTACGGTAAGTAAAATTAGGGGAAAGAGGGAGGGGTTGGTTTGGAATCGCTGGTGACAGGCAAGTATAACGGAGTTAATGGAAAATACCAAGGTATACTGGGAAAAAAAAGCTACAGTACTACTAGGAAATCTACAGCACTGCAAAAAATGAGCTGTTGTTTTTTCAGTATAATACTGGTCGCACAAGTTCCAATTTAAAACTGAAAAACGCACAGTAATAATCTGTTAAACTAGTAATTTTAGTTTCTTACTGTAAAGTTAGAATTTTTACAGTTTATTGCCGTAAAATCTAGCTGTATTATACTGTAAATACAAAAGTATAACACTGGCAGCAGAGGTTCCAGTTTAAAACTGTAAAATGCACGGTAATAAACTGTAAAATTAGCAATTTTGCTGTTTATTACTGTAAAATTTGCAATATTCCAGTTTAGTACTGTAAAAGTAGAAATTTTACAGTTTATTACTGTAAAATTAGCGATTTTACAGTTTATTACTGTAAAATTAATTGTGTTATACTGTAAAAACAACATTCATTTTTTACAGTGAGTAAACTATATTTCCATAAAGGTTTTTACACTAAAAAAAAAACCTGCAGTACTAAAAAATCGCTAAAAAAACTGGACTTGCATGAAGTTTTTTTATAACGGTACAACTTTTCTTTAGCAACGCCGTCAATTTTACTTGAAAATAGCCGTATCGTTTTTAGAAAAGCTTATGGAATTCATGTTTTCTTGAGGTTTTCTAGTAGAGTCAGTTTTTTTTCTACAGTGCAGTTACGATACAGTTTTTTTTTAAGAAACGTCCTAACGGTACAGCATCTTAAGCATTCTACTTAAGAAGGAGTAGTATCGTTGTTAGAAAAATTGATGGAATTCCAGTTTCCTAGATATCTTCTAGTACAGTGGTACGGGTAGGCACCCCGTCGATAGCGATCGACCGGTAAATCTCGAGCCCATTTTGAGGCGATCGTAGCAATATTTCGAACCTTCCTTTATGTCTTTACATAATTAATAAAAATTAATTTCTGCAACAAAATTAGGTTGATAGTCCTCATCAAAAGTTATCTGAAAATTTTAGTCACTGGAGATTCACTATTATATTAATTTTAAAACAAGCAATATACTTGCGTCTGAAAATACTTAGTTGTGGGTTAACATAACATAATTTTAGCCATTCAATGCTTCCAACTAAAAAGTATTGAAGTCTTTTTTGATAAGAGTTAACCCACAATTTTAAGTCGGCATAGTCCCATCTTATACGTTTAGGAGCACACATCCATTTAAGTCCAATAGTGCATGCATCATCCCTCTCCACAAAGTCGATCTTGTATTCACATCAAACTTGGAAAGTAGATCTTCAATCAATTTTTGTTGCTGACAGCTGTTCTAGTAGTACTACAGATTCTTTCTACAGTGCAGTAACAGTACAACTTTTTCTTAAGTAATGTTCTAACGGTACATCTTCTTCTTAAGCAATACGACTTAAGAAGGAGAAGTACCGTTACTAGAAAAGTTGATGGTATTCCAGTTTCCTAGATTTTTTTTCTAGTAGTGCTTCAAATTTTTTTTTACAGTGCAAAAAATCTTTAGGAAACTGAGATTCAATAAACTTTTTTGGTAAAGATACAGCTCCTTCTTCCGTAGCACTGCATAAGGTATCCAAACATATTCAGAGCATTTTTTTTTAGAAAAACAATGTTTAGAAACACTGACAAAAAATTCAATTTTTTGATGCAGTTTTAGTCAAAATAAATAATAAACTGGCCCTCAAAGAAAAATATTCCATACATTTCAGCAAAAATTGTAATTATTTGTCGAATTTTCATCAAAATTTTCAAAAAGATAAAAAATACTATAAAATTAACTTTTAAACTAATTAAAATAAAAGTATTACCAAAATAACGTATTGACTCTCATCTAGAACATATACTCAAAAGTTTTAGGACATGTTGGAAATAAAAAATTTCACAGCTTACTAAAGCCTTATTTGGAGGAGCATTTTCAGCTATTAGGAGTGGGGTTCATCTTGATTCGCTACCACTTTAAATAACATCCATCTCCTTTTCCTACTTAATAAAACTTTTTCTCACTTACAACTTTTTGTGCTGATTATTGCATTTATATTTTGCTTATCATCTGCACATATATAAAAGATATGTTGAGTTAAAAATTTAGAAAACAACCGGTTACCCCGTTTATTTATTTATTTATTTTATATCTTTCTAATCATCTGCACCATATAAAAGAGATCTATAGGGTTAAAAAATTTAGAAAACCACCGGTTACTTCTTTTTTTTTACTAATCAGCTACACATATAAATGAGATCTACTGACTTAAAAATTTAGAAAACTAAAGATTACTTCGTTTATTTATTTTATTTTTTTTCTAACCATCTACACACATAAATGAGATCCACTGACTTAAAAAATTTAAAAAACAACCGGTTACTTCGTTTATTTTTTTATTTTTCTTCTAATCATCTATACATATAAACGATATTTACTTTCTTAAAAGTTTAGAAAACCACAGGTTACTTGGTTTATTTATTTTTTATTTATTTTATTTTTTTCTAATTATCTACACATAAATGAGATCTACTGACTTAAAAATTTAGAAAACAACCGGTTACTTCGTTTTCTTCCTTTTTTTTTTCAACGCAATATTCACCAGTCTCCAACACCTTCTCGTACACTTGCATAATAATCTAATTTGCATTGACACGCAAATGTGCAACCAGCATTTCACCTCCTTTAATTAACCAGTCTATCTCGTTTCGGGCTGAGTTGATTAACTCCTGCTGCTGGATGGGCTCCACACGCGCTGTTATCGGACGGGCAAAGGGCACATGAACCCGACTGTCCGCGGTTGTCACCTCGTGTGACTAAACTGTCCTCAACTCGAGCCGAGCGGTCACGTAGTGACAGCGACTCGGGTGTCACTTTACTGTGTGGGAAAGCCAAGCAGAGCTCGACGACACGGTGGTGGAAAATAGGAGAGAATTCAAAATGCAAACTGAATTTTAATCAGAATAAAGATGTCACGAATTCTATTTCATGACCTGAGAGATGTTTTGCATGCATAACAATGTCAGATTTTTTATCAATTCCTACCATTAATTCCCCATATATATCTTGTTCAAATTTTCAGTCACTATTGAAATAGATTTTTTTCATCCACATAAGTTCAAAAACATTTTTTCAAATTTGATGTGGATGACACTTGATGTTGATGCAAGTTTTTCTAATACTAATTTATCAATTGGGTCCACGAAAAAACCGTCCTGCACGCGATACTCATGTATTTTATTAAAAGTAGTAATTTTAAAAGATAATGAACGAAAATTTGTAGGTTAAGAAATCACAAATCGGAATGGGATTTCCTAGGCAAAGCACTTTGTTTATTAAATTCTAAAATTATTGCTTTTGAACGAAATACTTTTGAATGAGCGTTACTTTTGACGTTACTTGAAACTTTTGAATGAGCGTTTCGTGCGGGACAAAATGGTGCGCTTTCGGACCAATTAAACTTTATGTGATGGAAACGTTGAAGCGACCTTTTTGTCGTTAATAAAATACAGTACAGTAGATAATTAATGGTAATATTTATAATTTCAACGCAGAATAAAGTATTCTGAGCTAGTAAATAAATAAAATTGACAATTACATGTGTGTTTAGGTTTAGCCTAAGATAAAAGTTTTTTGTGTTGACCTAAATGGCAATTGACTAATTATTATTATTTTTTTTTATTACTTCATTTTTCATTATTTGCTAGCTTTGGTATAAGAAAACAGGAGGCAAGATTTATCTGCTGATCTGCTGAAAATTTACTTACAGAAAGAGAGCAAGAACAAAATTTCTTAAAGCACCTGCCGAGATTTTAAAACAGCTGTTTGATTTTATGCAAATTTTTTCAATTTACTCATATTATACGCTCCAAAAAATGAATATTGTTTTTACAGCATATTACAGCTAATTTTATAGAAATAAAATGTAAAAAATTGCTAATTTTACAGTACTAAACTGTAAAACTGCTAACTTTACAGTAATAAAGTGTAAAATTCCTAACTTTACAGTAATAAACTAAAATTGCTAATTTTACAGTTTATTACCGTGCATTATAGTTTTAAGCTGGAACATCAGCTGCCAGTATTATAGTAATGTTTTTATAGTATAATAAAAATAAATTTTACGGCAATAAACCAAATTTCTAACTTTACTGAGAGAAACTGTAAAATTGGTAATTTTAGAGTTTATTACTGTGCATTTTACAGTTTTAAATTGGAACCTCTTCTGCCAGTATTATACTGTAAAAACAGCACGTCATTTTTTGCAGTGTAGCTTTGGAAAATTTCTTTTGAAATCAAATGTGCTGAAGATTATGAAGTGGTGCAAAGTTAACTCTCACGGCTCATATGACTGTAAATAAGGACTACCCACATAAATCCAGATCAAGATTACAGTAATTATAATAATTAATCGTTCACAGAAATAAATAGCTTTATTTATTTCTATTAAATTTACTGCAAGTTTTATTTTTGTATTGTAGGCCTCTTTCATTTCAACATTACAAGAAGAAAACAAACGCAAGAAAAGCTGGAGATCCACTTACCTAATTATTATCCGGCCTGTTTTAATGATCTAGATAATCCTCAAAATATCATCATCCATCATCGTTTGAGTTTGATTTCAGTTCATAACCGTAACTGCCGATTACGTAGATTCATGTCATTGTGCATTCAGTATCTGCATTCGAAAAATCGAGTTGTAATTATAATATCTAGTTCCCAGCACTCGTTCGTTCGCTTAAAATATCAGATTAAGACTTTCGTACTCGTTGCTTTTCATTTTGCTCAGTTTGAAAAATTTAAAGATCGGTTGGGACAAAAGAAGAATGAATCTATTCATGATTCTTCTTTCAAAAAATCTAGTAATTATGATATCAAGTTTTCAGCACTCGTTTATTCGCTTTAAGTATCAGACGTGGGTTTTTGTACTAATTGCTTTTCAGTTTGCTCAGTTTTAGATTAAAAGATCGTTTGGAACAAAAGAAGATGGAATCTGTAAATATATCCACTCCAGTAAAACGAAGAAATATTTGACCCTTTCCCTAGTTAACAAATGATCATGATGAGCTGTGATGTTTTGCGAAGAAAAAATATTTCAGGTTGAAGTTGCAGTTAATATTTTTTTATAATGAATCCAGCATTTTCATTCACAAAAATCTAATAATAATTACAATGTCTAATTTTCAGCACTCGTTTATTAGCTAAAAATTTAGACTGCACTGGTTGCTTTTCATTTTGATCAGTTTTGAAAATTTAAAGATCGTTTGGGAGAAAAGAAGAGGGGATCTATTCATGATTCTTCTTTCAAAAAATCTCGTAGAAAGTATAATGTCTAGTTTTCATCACTTCTTTATTCATTTAAAATATCAGGTTAAGATTTTCGTACCCCTTGCTTTTCATTTTAATCAGTTTTAAATTTAAAGATCGTTTGGGTCTAAAGAAGATAGAATCTGTACATTCTTTTCATTCGGAAACTCGGTATTATGATATCAAGTCTTCGCATTTTCCCCCCTTAAGATATCGGATGAGGTATTTCTCATTGCTTTTCAATTTGCTCAGTGTTAAATTGAAAAAATCGTTTAGAACTAAAGAAGAAGGAAGCTGTTTGTAATGATATCCCAGGAAGCAGGATTTAACCCTTTTTATAGCAGACAAGAGAATATGATGAGTAGTAATGTTTGTAAGGGGAAAAAACATTAGGTTATAATTGCAGTTAATAGTTTTGTTATTTGTATAAAAGTCGGAATTGCTACTTTAATTTATCTAAATTTGTGCTATTGTGCACTCAATATTTTCATTGAAAAAATATCTAGTAATTATAATCTCAAGTTTTCAGGACTCGTTTTTTCGCGCAAAATATCAGATTTATATTTTCGTATTCGGTCGTTTTCAGTTTGCTCAGTTTTAAATTCGTTTAGAACAAAAGCAGCCGGAATCTGCCGGTGATTATACCAAAGACCTTATAGTTTACAGCAAGCAAGTTAATATGATCAGTAGCGACGCGACGTTAAGAACCAACGCATGAGTATTTCAGATTAAATTTGAAGTTATTATTTCTGTTTTATTTTTACAATAGCATCTCTTTTGGACAGGAGAACATTGAGAAGGATGTATGCTTCTAGGTTGAAAAAAATACTTTCAAACCGAGAATGTGTTATTCTTCCGATTTGATTTTGCACAAAGGTTCCCTTATAGTTTATTTCTTAAATACTCATATTTCAGCACAAAAAGTTGTTGACAGATTTTCCATTTAAGTATTCAACTATTTTATTTATTTATTTATTTATTTATTTATTTTTTTTAGGTTTATTGCATTATTGGGAGTAACACACAATTGTGCTGTTTAAAATTATGGCAACTTTATGAAACGTAATAATTGGCGAAAAGTTTCCTGTCAAATATGATCAAATGTCAATTGGCGAAACATTATGTAAGTTTCTCGTTTTTTACACCTCCTTAATATAATAGAGGTGACCTAATTAGGCCTATATAAATTATGGTAACCCTACTTACGCTACACTCTATCCCAGAAGCATAGCAGTAATGGTTCGTTCATAAGGATGTCGATTATACTAGAACAAATTGGGATTTTCCATCCACCCTGTAATTCCAATTCTTTTATCTTCCCTCGATCATTGTACACAAGATAAACCAATTTTACCCAAACCCTTTGAACTTTACAAAACATATTAAATGAAGCTTTGATTTTACTCTATGTTTGACATCATACTCAGTAATGATGGCAGCTAAACATTCATAAGTTGCAATTAATTCAAGAAGAGATAATAAATATAAAATGAAGAAAAGTTCCCATCGCTAAATTATAATACTTATTAAGATATCCTATATACCTATAAATCATGCTCTAGCAACATTATACACTTTTATAAGAAAATAAATTATATACACACAAATGAAAACCGATTTCCTTTCATTGGCGCTCAAGGATTACCGTACCACGTCATCAACTGTTTCGAGACCAAATACAATAAGAAATCATTAGAGTATAAACAAAAATCTAGCACACTACAAAGGTCCAAGAGGTGATGCCGAAAACTTTTATAAGATAAATTGATTTGCTTAACCTTTTGCTCTGGAGTCTTTTCATTACGGTAAAGAGTATCTTTCATAACTTCATTTTGCGTAAAAGTCATAGAAGGAAACGTTTAAGTGGCAATTATACATTTTAACTTGTTTCCGATTGTTTGTAATCTCAGTTATTTGCTTTTGTGGATGATGACTTAGCCTTAATGACTCATTGACGGACTCAGGGCATGTCATATTTTCTGCAAAGTAATTTCAGCAGCAATAGTTTACAATGCCATGATAATTAAGATAAAATCTTGTCAGATAGCGTCACATGATGCCCCCAACAATATTTAAGTCAGAGAAAACTGATTTGAAATTAAGCCAACATAAAGGGTACAACATTGCTTGATTTATTTAAGGAATTTACTTCAAGTTGTTTTAAGTTGTGTTGTTTTGTATGCCTGTAAAAAATACATTCAGGTTAATTGGCTACAATCTTGTATAAAAGTTAGTTAGTTAAATTTGAATGGATTTTAAGTCAAGAGAATTATTGCTTATACTTATACATTATTTACTTTATATAGACATCATTTATTACATTATTTACTTTACATTTTTAGTATTTATGATTAAAAAGAGTTTTTTTTTTTTTGGAAATTAGCATGGTATTATGAAAAACACTTCTAAAGCAAAGATCACTAATGTGCTTCTAAATCTATCCTTGGATGTTAACCAAATTAAAGGTCAATTTAGATTTAGGGGGTTGATGAAGACCGATACCGCTCCATCGCAATTCGAATCACTGAAGACTTTCTGGTAGATTGAGAAAAAATCTAATGAAACTTCATGAATACGAATTGTATTTGTTCCTGATATGAGGATGTAACTCCCGCTAATACATTTCTAGGTTGAAAAAATGGAGGAATTGTTTGTTACATTGTTGTCACAAAAGTATGAAATTTTATTTCGAATTAAAATGACAGAAAAAAAAAAGTGAAGCGGGGATGACCACAAAGGGGAGAGGGGAAGATGACAGAGCAGCCTGCACCTAAATAGACTAAAGATCTACTTTTTAAGTTTGTTATGAATACAAGATAGATCTAGAGAAAGGGGGGGGGCGAGGACTCTAGACATAAACGGATACGTTGCATACACGTTAACTTGAGACTATGCTGACTGTAAATTAACTCTCATCAAAAAGACATTGATACTTAAGTTGTAGTTTTAAACTGCTAAAATAAATTGTTAACCTACATTAAAATAGGTTCTGACACAAGTATATTTCTTGTTTAAAAATTGATAAAACAGTGACCATAAACATTTCCGGTGACAATAAAAAGTTTGGACGCTCGTCAGATAACTTTTGGTTTAGGCGTCGAACCTAATTTTGCTCTAGAAATAAATGTTTGATAATTCTACTCTAACAGAAGACAAGGGTCAAAATATGGGCACGATCGACCGGTCGATCGCGATCGATGGGTTGCCTACCGCTGCTCGAAAGGCTTCGCAAGAATCGAAAATGTTTTTCTCTCAACAAACATTAATGCACTGTAAAAAATGAATGCTGTTTTTGCAGTATAATACAGCTAATGTTATGGTAATAAACTGTAAAATAGATAGTTTTTACAGTAATAAACTGTAACGTAGAAACTAACAACATACAGTAATAAGCTGTAAAATACAGTCGAGCCCGCTTAATGGAATAGCCATTTTGCCAAGTAAAATTTTCTAATAAGCGCGATATTCTATTATCCGGGATAAAAATAATGCATTACAATGATTTGGTGCATTGAAAATGTATTACATTAAGCGGGATATTCTTTTAAACGATATTCTAATAAGCGGGCTCGACTGTAGCTAGTTTTACAGTTTATTATTGCGCTTTCAGTTTTAAACTAGAACCTCTGCTACCAGTTTTTTTCCTGTTGTTTTTACAGAATAATGCAGCTAACTTTATGCTAATACGCTGTAAAATTGCTAATTTTACGGAAAAAAAATAAGAACTGCGAGTTTTATAGTAATAAACAGTAAAATTGGTAGTTTTACAATTTATTACTGTGCATTTTAGTTTTTAACTGAAACCTCTGCTTTCAATATTATACTGTCAAAACAACAGTTTATTTTTGGCAGTGTGAAACCTCCAACAGAAATCACTCTCTGGGACTTCACGAAAATCGAAAATGTTTTTCACTCAACAAACATCCATTCAAAAACCAAAAGCAGAAAATCAAACGGAACAGCTTAGGTAACCTTTTCTCTCTCTCTCGTTAAAATAATACAAAGCGTCAACATCCCCAAGTCTTAGTACGGGCTGCGAAGCGTAAAATTTGCTCAAGGTCTTCCCATTCTTGTGCAAAATGGGTTAAGTATTCACTGAGTAAACAGTGAGCCTCTCCATACCCGTAAAGGTTACTTGCCCTTTGAGCCCTCTTTTCTCCTCGAGGAGAAGAGAAGGACCTTCTCTCACTTTCTCCTTCATTTATCCTCCGATATCACCCGCGCACCATTTGAGCACTTTTAGTGCTCTCGGTGAATGGTCAAGTCATCTTCGTGGCGTTTCATTAGAAGTTGATTCGGTATTCATGAGGCATTGTGTTCAGTCTGTCAGATTTTAAGGACAAGTTTCTTGGAAAAAGAAGATCTTTTGAATAAAGTGATGCTGCATTATTTTCAGCGTGATTGATATAGTGATTAAGTATTCATAAATTTATAATTATCTTGAATAGAGAATCTTATGAATTTCATTATTATCTTACGCAACTAATCTTTCCACCAATTTCCGTTCCTGTTATGAAACGATGCCAAAAAAGTTCTTTGATACGTTTTTATTTAGCGAAGAAGGCCATCTTTCAAATGTTTAAAAATTATACAGTAACCCCTCGATATATCGCTGTTGCCGCGGGACAACAAAAAAGAGCGATACAGTCAAACCTGTCTATCTCGAATTTCTCGGGACAGAAGAAAAATTCGAGATACGGAGGTTTCGAGATATAGAGGTTGTGGTAAAATTTACAAAAATAAGCAATTGCAACAAAGTTAAATACTTAATAGATTGTTTTGCATTGATATTGTTGAATATTTTACAGTACGACATGTCGTGAGTCCACGTTTTACTAATCGTGATGACTATAGCGGTAGCAAAAGTTAATGCATACCTACGAACATAGTCTTTGAATGATTGCTCAAAAGATGATTTTTGTCTCCAAGTTATACCATTGATAAAGGTGGCTGGAGATGAAATTCAAATATGAGAGTCGTCAAATTTCGAGATATAGAGGTTTGCGGGAAAAATCATTCGAGATAAGCATTGGAAAAACATTAAATTTATGCTGTAAAAGCAGGGAAATTGAAAATTTTCGACATAGAGGGGTTTTCGAGTTTAGCAGGTTCGAGATAAACAGGTTCGACTGTATATCCGAAATGGTAGAGTGAAAATATTTCGCATTCTAACTGAAGAAAGATGTGGATTCAGAGAGAAATGGTTGACCTTTGCTTACAAAAATAATAGGAGTGTAACTTATGTAAAGAAATATATCGGGTTAAAAGCCGTACGAACATTTCCCATTTTACTTGCTGCTGTTAAAGGGAGCTTTTAAAAACTTAGTCTTCACCATGTTCAGGAGCCTCAAATATGCTGAACACATTTGAAGGGCCAGGGGGAAAAAAGATGAAAGTGACCAAAAAGCGATTTCGAGAAAAACGATGAACAAAGTTTGATTTTTCGTAGCTCCTTTTGTAGTTTTTCGAGTTTTCATGCACATTTCGGTAGATTCTCATCTTTTGTCCTCTTTGTTGTTCTACCAGATGATACTACTCCTTCATAGCTCCTAGCTAGCGCTAATATCTCAAAATTGACGAAAAAGTGACTTTCATCTTCTTTCCCCATGGACCTTCATTTGTTTTTCTTTGAATAATCTATTTAAGAATTTATGCGTAGAATGTTAGAGAACAACAAGAAGTTCTGTCAAGAACTAAACGAGCCTACTTTCCCGTACATCGACATCGGCATTCTCGCATCTGATCATTATTCTCTTGATTATCTGAGACTTAAAATTATGTCAAACGTACCTTTTTAGCACTTTGAGCTGATTTCGAAAAGCAAAATATACCCCTTTCATCAGATGAAATAGACACGTAAAAAGCAATTAAGGTATAAATAAAGTTTTGTCGCACCTTTTAAAGAGTGTAACTGTTACAGTTCCTCCGTAGAAAAAATCCTCCATCGTTTTCAAAAAAAAAAAAAAAAAAATAATAATAATAATACTAATAATAATAATAATAAAATAAATAAATAAATAAATAAAAGTACAAAGAGCATCAAAATACATTTTATCAAAGAAAGAAAAAAAAAACTCCTCCGTTAATAAAATGTCTCGAATTTCACTTTTAATCTGTTGCCAGTTGTTAAATATAAATAAAGAATAAAATGTTCTCGTGAATGAAAAATTTTTGTTACAAAAAAAAACATCGTCTGCCAAAAAAAAAAAAAAAAATAATAATAATAAATAAAATAAAACAAATGAATAAATAAACAAAAAAACGTCTGCACAGTCAGTAATTTTTTTTCTGAGCCTGCATTTCCGCCATGTTTGCGGAGTCGGAATCAGAGTCCTCACAGAAGATTACTCAGAAAAGTACGTTACAAACATTATTTATCAAAACCATTTTCTTACAAAGTTAGTTTGAAGGAAATCCGTCTTTAAGTTCAGGATCAACATTCAACTTAAATTCCCCGTAGACGCTAATGTTAATTTTTTTTTCTGAACGGTTCAATATTGAACGAAGAATGGTTCAAATCAAAAAGCAAAATATGGGAATGTATGGGAAAGCCTCTCCGAGATCTTTCAAACAAAAAAAAAGTTAATTCCATTCGGACGGTTCACTCAAAAGTTATTAGGTGGGGAAAGGTTGCTTAAACGGTTCAATGTTGAACGAAAAAGTGTTCAAATTGAAAATTTAAATACGGTAATGAAGTATCCTTGCTGAGATCCTTCGAACAAAAAAAAGTTTATTTAAATCGGACTGTTCACTCAAAAGATATTAGGGGTGACAGCTTGATTGAGCGGTTCAATGTTGAACGAAAAATTGTTCAAATCGAAAATGTAGATACGGGAATGAAGTATCCTTGAAAAGATCTTTCGAACAAAAAAAAGTTTGTTCAAATCGGATTGTTCACTCAAAAGTTAGCATCGCGGGACCGGTTGTTTGAACGGTTCAAAGTTGAACCAAAAATTATCCAAATCGAAAAATCAAATATGGGAATGAGCTGCACTCGCTGAGATCTTTCGAACAAAAAAAAATTTATTCCATTCGGACGGTTCACTCAAAAGTTATTAGGTGGAGAAAGGTTGCTTAAACGGTTCAATGTTGAACCAAAAGTGTTCAAATTGAAAATTTAAATACGGTAATAAAGTATCCTTGCCGAGATGCTTCAAACAAAAAAAAGTTTGTTTAAATCGGACTGTTCATTCAAAAGTTATTAGGGGTGACAGCTTGATTGAGCGGTTCAATGTTGAACGAAAAATTGTTCAAATCGGAAATGTAAATACGGGAATGAAGTACCCTTGAAAAGTTCTTTCCAACAAAAAAAAGTTTGTTCAAATCGGACTGTTCATTAAAAAGTTAGTATCGCGGGACCGGTTTTTTGAACGGCTCAAAGTTGAACCAAAAATTGTTCAAATCAAAAAATCAAATATGGGAATGAGCTGTACTCGCCGAGATCTTTCCAACAAAAAAAAGTTTGTCCAAATCGGAATGTTCATTCAAAAGTTATTAGGGGGGGACAGACAGACCGACCGACAGACCGACCGACGCACAAATTCCCCATCTCAATACCCTACTTTCAAATTTTTAATTTTTCGATAGTCATTTTACCTTTTTATTTTTTTAACTTGGCGATATTTTTTTAACTTGGCGATATTTTTTTAACTTGGCGATATTTTTTGGACTTGGCGATATTTTTTAGATGCTTTTAGCTACTTTTAATACTTTTTTCGTCTTCCTTTTATTTTTAACGGGAAAGTAGGCTAAAAAACTGATATAAATAGAGTTATTTCCAGTGCAGAACTTAAGTTTACTGAAGTACAAGAACAAGCAATTAACACATTTTGCATTCTAATTGAAGAAAGATTATAGATTCAGAAAAATAATTGATCTTTATTTTCAAAAAGAATCGGAGTGAAATCTAAGTAAAAACATCTATCGGATCAAAAGCCATGTTAACGTTTTTCCTTTTAGTTGCCGCTATAAAACGAAACTTATCCAAAACTTACTCTTCTACTTATTCAAGAACACTAAATATGCTAAACACACGTGCATCAATTTCTTTTAAACATTCTATTCAAGAATTTTCAGCAGAGAAAAATAATTTTAGCAACATCCTAGTGCTTTTTCTTTCTTTATTTGCATAGTTTCAGAGGCCATCACGTGCGAACTAAGTGCGGCATTTCTGCACATGCGCGACCTTATTCTAAACCTCTGACATGGGTTAAAAATGTGTGTGTATCCAAGCGCCTATTAAATTCGTTGGGAAATTTACGGATATTTGCGTCTTCTTGCAACAGCATGTACATAAATATAATTTTAACTGCTGAGATGCGGGCGTGAAATTGACTTATGTTTCGTATCGCGAAGGTCAATCGATGTCAATTGTTTTCTAAACGCTAAGAACTGTCGATGTTGGCAACTGTTATTTTAAAACTTTTATTTGTTGTTTTGTGTAAATTTTATTCACTTTTCCTGAAAGGTTACATCGTTTCTGAGCGATTATTTCCGCAACATTTAAATGGATTTAGAAACTAAAAAGTTTTGTTTAAACTGAAGTTTTAATTTAGAAAATATCACATCCTGCAAAATTGTATTAAGTTTTTTATTGCTTGATGTAAGAGCAGTTGAAATGAGGTTGTTTACTAATGAAATATGAGACAAACAAATTTACATCAACTACGATTCTATTTAATACTTGTTATACACTGTAAAAATGAATGTTGTTTTTACGGTATAATACAGCTAATTTTATAGTAATAAACTAAAAATTGCTAATTTTACAGTGTAATAAACTGTAAAATTACTGACTTTACAGTACTACACTGTAAAATTGTTAATTTTACAGTTTATTACCGTGCATTTTAGTTTTAAACTGGAACCTCTGCTGCCAGTATTATACTGTTGTTTTTACAGTATAATACAGCTAAATTTTACGGCAATAAACAGTAAAATTTCTAACTTTACAGTAAGAAACTAAAATTGCTAGTTTTACAGTTTATTACTGTGAATTTTACAGTTTTAAATTGGAACCTCGGCTGCCAGTATTATACTGTAAAAACAACAGTTCATTTTTTGAAGTGTTAGAAGTTGAAATTAAATTTTGAACTAATGAAATGTGCGATATATAAAATTACATTATTTAACCAGAAGTAAATTTTAATTGAGAAATATGCAGTATGTGGTGAGATAAATAAACACGTAGCACAAAAGAAGAAATGAACCAAATCAGATAAAAAGAGCGTCATATATCTAACGATTGAAATAAATAAATATACTTATTCTTCAATTTTTAAAAACATTTTTGAATTAAGTGGAGGTTTTCTGTATAAAAAGTTTAGAATAAAATAAAGGCTTCCACAAGCTGTTTTCGAGAAAGAATGTTTCCACTAAGTTCAATGAACTATTTTTTATTTAAAAAAAGTGCTATGTGACGATAGCCTGTGTTTGTAAAAGTTATAAGAAAGGGTTCGCTTCAGAAAAAGCATTACCCTTACGACGGTCTCAATTTAAATAATAATAACAACTAGACGTTTAAACAAAATGAGTAAAATTGAATCAATGAATAAACTAGATAATTTCAAAATAAAATTATTTACAAACAATGGAGTAAATTGTGGTCCCACAGCACGCGACGCATGGACAAAAAACGAAATGGCAACCAATTCATTGAAAAAGTCCCAGTAAACCAAAATAACTAAGTTTAAGGGGGGGGGGACTGATGCAGCATACTTGCATAACTTTTCCATTATCTATAGAGTTCTATTTAAAGTTTAGATATAAAGAGTGCGCACGCACCAATACTGGCGTTCTAAGCACAAACAAATTAGGTATCTGCAGTCTACAATCTGCAGTCTAGCACAAACTGATTAATTGTTTTCTAAAGTTTCAGACCTGCATACATTTGATTCTGAGGCAACTTATTCAGAATTATTTTCAAAATATTTCTCATTCATAAATGACTGCCAAATTTGGCAAAGATCCGATGTAAACTGAATTTGTACAAGGAACACACAAACAGCCCTTTTGTCATATATTTTGCATTTTCTTTTCTTTATACTCCTGATCCAAAACTGTCTTGTTCCAAAGTTTGAAGTTTAGTGAAATGAAATTCTAATAACACGCAAACCACTTTATTATTTCCTTCGGTGGTATACTCATTATTTGATCGAGAAATCACTGTAAAGCACTGAACTTAAAATTACAAAAACATTCAATTGCTCAAATTGTTGTTTACGTCAAAGAAAATGAATATCATTACAGAAATCCAGCTCTCTTTTTCTCAAGAAACAAGAAATTCTTTTCTAAAAGTTAATAACGTTTTAAAACTTGAAATATATTAAACCTGTTTTTAACAGGCAAGCGATATCAAAGATGTTTTGTAAGCATATAAGATTTAAAAAAAATCCATCTTAGAGCTCTTTCGCCCAGTTTTTTAATATTATTTGAACTTCAATTTCTAAAAATATTTTTTCAATTTGCGTGTAGAAAATAAGTATGGTTTGGAAACGAGAAAGAATGTGGCGGAGGGGGAGGGAGGGGGTGGACGAAATACAAACCACGTAGATATTTGGAAAACAGTTTAATCAAAAACTTTCGGCAAATGTTCTTTTATGGTTATAGATCATTGAAACGAATATGTTACATTTCTTCTTTCATAAAGGGAAATTAATAATATTGCAGTTCAGAAATGAAAAGTAGGTGTATCCAAATTAAAAGCATATTTAAAACGAAGATATGGTCATTTTCACTTGAAATAGAAATGAGTTTGAATCGTTGACTTAATGCTATAATTATTTATCGCCAATACATAGTTATATAAAATAGCATAAGATTAAACGTACACAAAACATGGCAAATGATAAGCAAAATAATAATAATAATAATAATAAATAAAGAATAATTCCATTGAGTTTTCCTTAAAATAAAATTACTTTAAACTATCAGACGATATTTTTCACAATACATTACTACGCAGTAACAATTATTTGGTGCATCTTATTGAGCACGAAAAATTGATTAAAATTCTTCACCATATTGAGATTCTTTAATGTTATTCTGAAATGGATTTTCTATAGTTAAAATAGTCTCAATGTGCTAGTTAAAAGTTTAATTCAAGGGATTATGATAGAGTAACTGATTACATACATCCAGACAAATCACTGTTAGAAAGCAGATAAACACCAGAAGAAATTAGGTCATAAAAAAACTAGAAGAGGGAGCTTTAAATACTCCCCTGAGCTACAAACACCTCAATTACGTTCTTTGAAAAGCTATTTTCTAAATTATCGCCCGCCTCGCTTTGACATGTAGCGGTTTACCTTTTCAAGCAATGCTAATTAATAATTTACTGGACAGCACAGACAGAACTAAAGAAAAAACCACGCATTGCATTAGTTAAAGCCAATAACTAATAGTCAACTCCTGTTAGTAAACAAGCAGCCATTGTTTTAACAGTTGCATTGTTCCATGCTTTTTTTTTCCAGCTCAGAATTCTTCCGCGGTAGGAAATCGTACATTATATCGTTAATCTCCATGTTGGTGATTGTAATAATACCAGTAGATCTGTTTTTGGCACAGACAGATTCTTATCCCATGGCACGAACAAAACGTGCAGACCTACTGGCAAAGAATTAGTTAATTGATTTTGCCAGTTGTGCACGTGCTGTGCAGTAGGGTGGGTCGAAAAAAATCGATATTTTTTTTTCGGATCGTAATACCGCGGAAAAGTTGCTAAATGGTATGACTAAAAAGAGGAAAAAATATTAAAATTATCGGATGTTATCTTCCGTTCGCGCATGAGCTCTAAAGTTTTGAAAAAAATAATTTTTTTTGAAAATTTGTAATAATTTTTTTTTACGATATTTAATATGTAATAGTGAAAAATGTCATCTACGACACACTAATAAAGTAATATAAAAATACCGGTATTGCACTTCAACATCTTCCGTTCGCGCACGGACATCCAAATATAGCCAAAATACAAGAAAATCGGATTTTTGTCCTATTTTCTTTTCATGTATAGTTACAGATATCAATAATGTAATACCTAATATCTGATTATACATGTTCTGATAGTTAAAGAAAAAAAATTCAGACGTAATTAGGCTTGGTTTTTCGATCGCGCACAGCGATACAAAACTTACTGTCAGCGCCACTAGCGGGTCAACGACCCACGCCGCGTCACGTGATACCCCTCTCCGCTGCAGGCAGCCATTACAGTGGTCCGCCGCGCCATTTTGTGCGCCAGTCTGCTGTTGTCTCTTGAGTGCGGTGGATGAGTTGCGTAGTGTGTGTTCCAAATTTCATATTTCGGTGTAGTTTTTTGAACAATTGTGCAATGAATGATGGCATTATCAAAGACAGTGATCACTAGACAAGAATTCGAGTGTCCGTTTTTCGGTACACCAAGAGACTTGCCGCCTAACAAGCTCCCTACAGGAGAGGACGTTCTTCGATGTTTATCGAATGAGAGGTATAATTTAGCAGTTAAAGTAAACAACAAAAGAGTTAGTTTTGGACAAGTAGCCAATACAGTAGCTGGCAAAATAGTGTGTTTGTACAATAGAGCATCAATTCCCACCGTAAGTGATAAGAGAGTAGTACAACTGTTGACTGCACTGCATGACAAGTATTATAGTTTAAGAAAATCTCATACTCGAGACAAAAACAAGGAAGTCTTTAAGAGAAACCTTGATGATTTTAAGAAAAAATGCTGTTTGCTTTTTGACATTGCGGCATGCAAATGCCCCATTGCCCTTGAATGTACCTGTCATAAAACACCGGATCAATGCCAGTGTATCTGCTCAATAACTTGTACTTGTGAAAAGCTTAAAAAAATACCTTTACTTGAGCTGAAATTTATCTATTCACTACGCACTCACGGCATTGGCAAAATTGGAGGTGTGGACTTAAATGAAACAAAGAAACGTGCCAAATCTTTACAGAGGAAATCTCGTTCCAGCTCTTCAAAACCAAAAGTAGATGTCCAAGTTTCCGAAACTGAACAACGTGATGAATCCTTGCCCTCCAGTGACGTTTGCAGTGACAGTGACCAAGAATTCATACCTGAATCTCCAAAAAAGAAATCCGGTTGGCAAATGAGGATTAACCTTAAATGTACTGCATTAACTAGTGATCGGTACGGTGTTTCCGATCGTGCTACAGCAGCAATAGCCTCAAGTGTTTTGCAGGACTTTGGCGTGGTAACTAATAGCGACAATTCACAATTAGTTGACAAGTGTAAAATAAGAAGAGAAAAACACAATGTTAGGGCTGATTTGTCCAGTTCTATAACAGAAAATAAGCTAATTGGGCTATATTTTGATGGCCGTAAAGACGACACTATTGTGGTACAAGAGGCACATTCAAAACGATTTAAAAGAGTGGTAAAGGAGGAACATTACGTGCTTATACAAGAACCTGGTAATATATTTCTGGGACACGTGACCCCGAATTCAGGAAGTGCAGAGGATATTGCGACCTCTATTATATCCTATTTGACAAGCAATGACATTTCTTTGGACGAATTAGTCGTTATTGGCTGTGATGGCACCAATGTTAACACCGGATTGAAAAACGGTATAATACGCCGTATTGAAACACACTTAGGTAAGCCTCTGCAATGGGCAGTTTGTCTTCTTCATTTTAATGAACTACCCTTCCGCCATTTATTTCAGTATTTAGATGGTAAGTCGACCGGGCCAAATTCTTTGAAAGGACCGATTGGTGAGAAATTGATCAAATGTGAAACACTTCCAGTAGTGCAGTTTGAAAGTATTGATTGCCAAATCCCTGAGATAGACAAAAAAACTCTTAGTAAGGATCAGAAGTATTTGCTGGAAATATCAGAAGCGATTAAATCAGGTGAATGCCCAAAAGATTTATCAATCAGGGATCCAGGACCTTTGTCTCACTCCAGGTGGCTAACAACAGCTAACCGTGCTTTAAGACTCTACATTAGTCAAGAAAATCCAACTGCTGAGTTCCAGGAAATAGTAATATTCATTCTGAAGTCATATATGCCGATGTGGTTTTGTATTAAGAAGACCAAACTTTTTACTGATGGCCCTAAGCTCGTGCACCAATCTATTGAAACCTCAAGATATCTTAAAGATGAACTCAAAGCTGTAATTGACCCAGTTATAGAGAGAAATGGGTTCTTTGCGCATCCAGAACATGTTATGATTACTATGACTCAAGATCCCAGAAAACATATAAGAGAACTGGGCCTCCGCCGCATCATTAAGGCAAGAGAAAGAGACCAAAAGAGGAAAACAATTCGAACGTACGTGGCACCTAAGCTAAACTTTTCCGCAACAGACTACACGGAATTAAATGATTGGACAAACTGTCAATTTTCTTCGCCGCCTCTATTGAAAGATGTCACTGATGATGAACTTAAAACCTACATCAAAACAGAAGAAGTTCCGAAGTGGGAAATCCTATCACAGAAGATGCCAGTCCATACTCAAGCAGTGGAGAGAAGCGTCAAGTTGGTGAGCGAGGCTTCTGCTAAGGTTTGCGGATCTGCAGCTCGAGACGGGTACATAAGAACGACACTTAAGTCAAGGTCCACGATGCCAGCCTTTGATAATAAAAGACAGTTCAAACTACCAGACATGTAATCTATTCGTAAGTGAAATATGTACTTTGTATTTATTGGATAATACATCAATAATATGTTGAAGCTTGTATATATTTATTTTTCCTAAGTCCACATTTTTGAGGTTTTCAACACTTTTTTGCTATTTTTACAGCCCATGCGCGAACGGAAGATGTTAAAACTCAATACCAGTATTTTTATATTAATTCATTAGTGTGTCGTAGATGACATTTTTCACTATTACATATTAAATATCGTAAAAAAAAAAATATTAAAAATTTCCAAAAAAATAGAATTTTTTCAAAATTTAATCAAACTTTAGAGCTCATGCGCGAACGGAAGATAACATCCGATAATTTTAATATTTTTTCCCCTTTTTAGTCATACCATTTAGCAACTTTTCCGCGGTATTACGATCCGAAAAAAAAATATCGATTTTTTTCGACCCACCCTACTGTGCAGGCATCCGCCAAGCCAGCCTCTCAATATTGAATGGGAGCCATTACTGCTGCATCTTTCGGGGCTTATGTAATCGGGGAAGCTTAGCCTTTGGCATGCTTTTGACAATGCTGCGGCCCATAAACGGCGGGAAATCATTAGGACTACCTTAATGGAATCATTATGGAGATACTGGTTGGTGGCTTTTTGATTGTTTTTGTCGGGGAATGCAATTTTGGGATAATGAGAGATTTATTGTGTAATTAAATTTTAAAACGGAGAGCAACTGTCCGCACTATAGGTAAAAACACAAAATTTTGTTGTCGATCGATACACTGCAAAAAATGGATGTCGTTTACACAGTACTATACAGCTAATTTTGTAGTAATAAACTGAAAATTGCTAATTTTACAGTAACAAGCCGCAAAATGTCTACTTTTACAGTACTAAACTAAAATAGCTAATTTTGCAGTTTATTACCGTGCATTTCACAGTTTTAAACTGGAACCTCTGTTGCCAATATTGTACTGTTGTTTTTACAGTATAATACAGCTAAATTTTACGACAATAAACTGTAAAATTTCTAACTTTACAGTGAAAAACTGTAAAATTGTTAGTTTTACAGTTTATTACTGGTATTTTACGGTTTTAAATTAGAACCTCGGCTGCTAGTATTATACTGTAAAAACAACAGCTCATTTTTTGCAGTGTAGTTATAAAATAGCTTAAGATTAGACAAAAAAAAGTTTGGCAAACTTGAAATGAAATAGAACCAATTTATTTTTTTAACAAGATTCCCTCTTTTATAAGAGACTCTCTACAGTCCTGAGGCACCGAAGTTAGCGGCTACGGTCCTTCGGACCTTCGACAATATTTAGCACAATCCGTAGACACGACATCATCATCAACAAGATTGCTTTTAACTATCATATAATATTTTTCGTTTAAAAGATAAAAAAATTCTTTTTCAAGAAAAAATTTGATCTATATTTTGTTTTATTGAGTTCACATTACACATCAACTATTTTGATAGCTAATGAATACGTAATATATACTTTCCCTGTGTAAACAAATACGAATGAAAAACCTTGCTTTTTTAAAAACTACAATCTAAATTCCAAAACAAAATAGGAAGAAATTAAATAACCACAATAGCACCATTAAGGTTAAAAAATACATTTTGAGCAAAGTGTTGAATGTTTATTGTATTGTTTTTAGGGTCATTCCATCGAAATGTCAACCTCAGCCGAAGAAAAAAGAAATACCGAAGGGAAAAAAGTATCAAAAAATAAACAAATAAATAAATAAATAAAAATCATACAACATAAGAAGTTTTAAAAAATTGAAAAAGTATTGTAATTATCACTGAGATTAGCCATAATAAATAATTTGTAGTGTGTTTACTGCTTGTTGTTCGATGGTTACGGTAGTCACGTTACGTTAGTCACACTCCATCTTGAGTAAAAGTAACACTTAAGACTGAAAAAAATTAAGATTTAATGAATGTGTTTTATGTTTTTAAAAGTCAACTTTACACATTTTTCAAATATATCATTCAATTTTTAACACTTGCTTAACTTTCAGAAATTTTTGCCTCATAACATGAGCATTCATTTTCAGGGTTGCAAAAATGTTACGTTAGTCACGCTGTTATTTTAATTGAAAAAAAATATCTACTGTCAGTAATTTTGTTTTAAATTCTTAGCAGAAACGATACATAGATACCATGTACAATGTAAACCACCAGCATAACTAAAAAATATTTTTGAATGTTACACTCTGAATGTTACGTTAGTCACTATGGAATGACCCTTTAGTGAAAATATCAATGAAAAGATTTTAATTAAACGGTTTGTTACTCACAAGGATACATATTTACATTTTAAACTGTCAGTGCCAATCAATCAAACTATCACAAGCACTAAACTCTACAATGTTTTTATAAATACGCAATTAAATATGGTTTGAAAGTGGTAATAAGATGGAGAAGAATGTAGGATGATGGAGATGGATGTAGAAAAATTTAATTTAGAAGTTACTTTAAAGGTTTAAAGCAATGATGAATGAAACGCTGAAAAAAGAAAAAGAAAAATTAGTTTTTTCCCTAAATGTTGGAATTGAAATTTATGAATTAGGTTCAAGTTTGCAAAAGAAGTTTTTCATTCAATATGTTTTTATATCTCAACATAAAAAGAAAATATGAAATTTTTAACTCGAGTATATGTAGCATTGTCTTGCAGCGAAAAAAAAAAGCATGCATTAATTTCCTTTTAATTTATTGTACATAAGTGTTTTTTTTTTTACATAAATTTTAAAAGAGGGAGCCGTCTAGTACAATATTGCAAATTCGCTTTTGAAGTTTTAAAATATGAGAAAAGAAAAACACACTATTTTATCCTATTCTGAGGTATTAAGCAGAAAAAACGTATCTTTTTTAGAAAGAAATAAAAGACAGCGAATAAAATCAAATTTTATAAAAAAAAATTAAAAGCGGATAGAATTAACTAAGTGTTTCAGTGTTTCTATTATCAATTCGCCTTTCAAGACATTTGATCATTTTTTGAAAAATCGCTATTTTATTCCTATCAGATACATTCAACACAAAAATTGATCTCTTTTTGTAGGTAAAAAGTCAATTATTTTTATCATCTCCAAGACAACTAACTATCACCAACACGAAACTAAGGTACGCAAAACTTCATTCAATCTATTGGGCTAAATGCTTTGACAATTGTTGTCAATAGCAACGGATATTTGAAGCGTTTCTCAATTACATAGCAGAATTTATGGTTGAATAAATAATATGGAAAATTATTATAAGCAATGTGCCTTGTATGTCATAAAATTCAGCATAATTTTGGTGGTAGCATGCATGGAAAAAAAGATTTACCTTTTACTCGAATAACAGCATATGAATAGCTTGCTCTATTCAATTAAACAAATGAGATATTTTTCGCCATATATTTGCCGAATATTATTTCCGGAATTTTTAACTTTGGCTCTTAATGATTATTCTTGTAACTGAACTTTCGATCGTCTGCAGATTTATTTTAGCCTTTTCGTGGTTTGAATGAAATGAACTAAACTGAACTGAAGTGAGGAATGAGTTAAAAAATAAAAACAAAAATTGATGGAACGAATAGACACAGTTGATTTTTGATGGAACATTCTGAATTGATTTTGTTGCAGTTTGAGGTGTAAATAGTCGAAATGTAAATAGTTAATTCTAATATAATATTTTATAAAAATTATTTCTCTTTTCGAGTATTCTCTTCACAACAGCGGCACGATTGTAAGCGCCCAAGATGAAGCGGAAAGTCGGTAAGATTTTACCTTCATGAGGTTATTTTGAAAGATCCGCTAACACAATTATGTATTCAGATATAAGGCACCATTATGTGCCGTAATGTGAAGTATTAATGTTCAAAATTCATAAATATAGAAAGGAGTACTGTTCTTAAATCAGAATTGAAATAGGGAGTTTTAACGATGAGAATATAAGGAGTATTTGCTGGGTAACATATACGTAGATTGCTTTCCTCCAAACGGGGCAACTAACTTTTTGGGTTTAAAGAAAAGCTTTTACTTTCAGATAGATAGATTGTATTTTGTGATGAAAGAACAGAAATTAATAAGTGAAAAAGCGAATTTGTGTCTCTTTTTTTCTCTGAAAAATAAATTTGCTCACTTATTTTTGTGTTCATTCCAAATAAAGATGATATTCTTGGTTGATTTTTTTTTGTATACTTTGATAGTATTACTGCTCATGGCCCTTCCATGAAAGGAACAGGAGTCTTTCCGGACAATATTTTTTATATTTTTTCTTTTAATTTCAGTACTATTAAATGTAACTTTTTCTTTCTTTCATCTATTTATTTATTTTTTTTTTGAATTTTATTTTATTTTTATTCATTTTTTTTCTTAATTATTATTTGTTTTCCATTTTTTATTTATTCATTCATTCATTTATTTATTCCTTTTTTTCAAATTTTTAAAAATATTTATTTGTTTATTTTGTATTTATTTACTTATAATTTTTTTTCATTTCCTTTATGTAAATATTTTATGAGAAAAAATATTTTTCTTGTACATATATAGAAACTGAATGTTTTGTTCAGCCATGTGGGTTTTTTGTAAATGTTCACATACGTAATTTGTTAAAATCAACATTGTTGAATATGTACAAAGGGATGGCGTATTTAGAAGAAAAAAAAAACATAACACCGCTATTACGTAAAACGTTCTGAAAGCAGAAAACGCCTTTCGCCCATTTTCGAGAACGAAATGAATGAAAATGAATCAGGAAAAATTCCTCCCCGGGGCAAAAGAAAACAGACAAAAATATTCAAGATCCCTCCAATATATGCACCTGCACAGGAAGGAAGTAAAGATGTTATTAATGTGGAAAAAGACTTTTGGTTTGATGTGTGTGTGCCTGACACAGTTTGCCACTTTTGAAGAGAGAGAGAGAGCTGGTTTCGAAAGATGGTTTTTGATCAGCCTCTTCCTCTTGGGCCTTCTTCCAGTTAAAAGTAGATCGCTTCTTCCCCAGAACTTTATTGGCTATTAGATGAACGTTCGAGGTTATTTAATAACGAATGGAACAAGGTTATTGATGAGATTTTAAGTGGATTGGTCCATTTTTCTATCTCGGCTTCCTTCTGCATAGATTGACGTTTTCAGATCAATTGCATGTGTACAAATATATGAATTCGGTTCGATTTTTATTTAAATGTGTCCATATCAAATTGTGACATCTGTAATTGAGCGATTAGTTGCTTTGTAAATCTAGTTTCCGAAGTGAATATGCTTTAGCTTCGTGGAAATTGTACTTCCCTGTGCATTTTATCATTTAATTATTTTGTTCTTATTTTAATTAGTTTAACCCGGCAAAGACTAGCGGTACCATTTTATAGCCGTAATGATCGTGCTAAATACATCTATTTTCCACTAAAATAAACATAAAATTGTAAGTTTTTGCGTGTACATATCCAAAGCTAATTTCTAACAAAAATGGGGGACGGGGGGTAAAATTCTATAAAATTAAAATACTGTCGTCCCCTTTTAATCGAGTAACGGAAAAACGAATACCCCGCTTATACGAATAAAACATCTCGGAACCGAATCTTTCCGATGCCCATAAACGCTATTTTAAAATTCCCCGCTTAATCGAATACTATTTCTTGGAACCAACAGTATTCGTTTAAGCGGGGCCGACAGTATATGTGTGTGCGTGTTTTTATTAAACTAAAAACGATTTTAAATGTCACAGAATAAAATAGCTCCTTGATGAAATATCCAGCCACTACCTAAGCAAAATCTTAACAAAATTTAAGCAATGTAGCTATACATCTATGGCTTGGTTCTAAAAGGGCCAATGTCAATTTTTTCACATTCTGTGTTATTTACATCAAAAGTTTCCAATTTAGTAAAACCCTAATTCTACAAAGGCCAATGTCTATAAAATATATAATAGTATATATATTATACATTGTATAAATTATTACATATATTATATATTTATTTTATATAATATATAATATAATATATAAAAATTTCATATGATAAACTAATGTTTCTTTACACTAACAATAAACAAATATCAAAAAATAATAATTGGAATCTTAATATAAGAAAGTTATAGCATTTTAAAAAATCTCAAATATCTTTCATCGCCTTTTTCTCGAAACTAACATTTTTGACTTAGGCCCTTTTAGAACCAGCCACAGATATAATGATGTGAAACCTTCAGCTTTCAACGGTCCAATAGTTTTCACTATTGGTATTCAGTATTTCTCACTCAAACTTTTATATGTGTTCATTTTATTTGTAAATCCTGGGCCTTCTTCCAGTCAAAAGTAGATTGCTTCTCTCCCCAGAACTTTATTGGCTATTATATAAACATTCGAGGGTGTTTAATAACGAATGGAACAAGGTTATGGATGAGATTTTAAATGGATTGGTCCATAGATTGACGTTTCCAGATCAATTGCCAGTGTACGAATAAATTCGGTTTGGTTTTAATGAAATGATTCCATATTAAATTGTGACATCTGTAATTGAGCGATTAGTTGCTTTGTAAATCTAGTTTCCGAAGTGAATAAGCTTTAGGTTTGTGGAAATTGTACTTTCCTGTGTATTTTATCATTTAATTATTTTTCTCATTATAATCTCATTATTTTCTCATAATTAGTTTAACCCGGCAAAGCCTTGCGGTACCATTCTGTAGCCGTAATGATTGCACTAAACACATCTATTTTTCACTAAATAAACATAAAATCGTAAGTTTTTGCCTGTAGTACATGGTGTCCAAGGCTAATTTCTAACAAAAATGGGGGGAGGAGAGGGGGTAAAATTCTATAAAAAGTAAGATATATGTGTGTGCTTGTTTTATCAAATTTAAACGGTTTTAAATGTCACAGAATAAAACAGCTCCTTGAAGAAATATCGAGCCTCTACCTAAGCAAAATCTTCACATTTTAAGCAATGTAGCAGTATGTATTGATGTGAGAAACATTCACCTTTCAACGGTCCAATAATTTTCAGTTTGTACTCAGTATTCCTTACTCTAACTTTCAGGGGTGCCCATCCCCCCCAAGCTCAATGTTGCAAATTCCCCCCCCCCCGCCCATTTTCACAACCCTCTTGTGATTTTTATTTTTATTTTTATCTGTATTTTTTATTTATTTATTTTTTACATTATATTTTTTAAAATATTTATTTTTTTGAAGATTGTTTATTTATTCTTTTAAATATTATTTATTTATTTTTTATTTATTATTAATTTTTCTAAAGTACTAATTATGCGTAGAACAGAATCGCTTCTTTCCTCTTCCAGACATTCCTAGCACACTCACACACACAAATAAATAATAAATAAATACATAGTAATAATAATAAAGAAATTAAAGAACTAATTTAAATTAGAAATATTAATTAATGAATAATTTTTATTGAAAAATCAGTAAATAATTTTATTAAGTAAGTAATTAAATAAATTAATTTAAAAAAAAACCCAAAAATTTTGATGGCGCAACTTGCGCCATAATCCCCTCCTGTGGGCACCCCTGCTAACTTTTATGTGTGTTTCATTTTATTTGTGAATTTTTTTTTTTTTTTATTTTTATTTTTCAGCATTCATTACTTTAGCTTATATTTTTCGAAAACGTTTTTGATGACTTCTGAATGCTTTTATAAAGAGCCTGAAGTGATTCCAATTTCGCGATATGCAATTTTCTTAATCGTTAAGCTATCGTAAAATTAAACTCGTTCGATTAATCGTTGGTTTCTCTCTGAGAGACAAGCGAATGAGTTTAGTTTTTAATATTATTTTTCTACCTAACCATATTTTATGCATGTATATTTAGCAAACAGTTTTGGAAGCGTGACTCCATCCAATCAATCGAAAGCTGATGTTTATCATCCATAGAAAGACTGGCACAAACTGCTCGCCATTTTATTTATTCCATTCGAACTTTCCCATTGTGTTTTGTTCTCATCGAATTCAAAACAAAAGAACACCTGATGGTATCGGGTTCCCTGCATCGAAGACGAATATCGAGTAGACTAAAGACCGATGTGCAGATCGAATATTAAACAAGAGAGGTAAACAATTAATTGCTCTGAAGAAAAAATAGGATGTGTGTTATTAAGTGACAGCTTCGTAATCGATTTTTAAAATATCGTCTGATAGTTAAAAGTAATTAATAAAATAAACAACTAAATAGTATTTTTCTATTGCTAACATTTGTTCATCGTTCGACAAAATTTGTTAATAATTAATCTTATGTTATGTAATATATATGTGTTGGCTATAAATAGTTTTGTCTTCTTGTTTTCAGACTACGGTTACGAAAAATAAAAATGAAATTTCAAAACGTTTGATGTCTGTAATTGCTAACGTTTGATCCGTACTTCTTTAAATTTGAGATGATTATTAATGCTTTAGGTACCTGATACCTTGCTACTGAACATACTCGGGCTATGCGTTAAAGTGAAAGTAAAAGAAACATAGCAATCATATTCATAAGAAATGAGCTAAAAATAAAAGTAAATCAAATAATGACATAAATGCATAAATTATCAAAATATTGAAGACACGTAAAGACGCTACAGGGAGTATCTTTGTCAATGCAAAAAGATGAAAGCTTTGGTTGAAAAAATATTCGGCAAAAGTCAAAAATATCGTCTGATAGCAAAGGATAATTTTGTTGAAGAAAAACAAAACAAAAGACAATTTATTCTCAACTCCAATGCACCATAGGAGGCGCTGCAATCTCTGTCTAATAGCGGCTGAAAGAGGTAAAACAAACAAATGACGTTGCTTAAAACCTGTTTTTAAGCTTAATGAATGACAGTAATTTTTCCTTTTTTATTCTTTTGAAATTGCTTTGCATCACAAATTCTCTGAAGCCTATGTATTACTACAAAAAGAAAACGTAGAACGGAACGGTCTACCTCGTACATCAATTTCTCGCGTTCTAGGTATGTACTTTGTATTTGTATTTAGTTCACCAAAAGAAATAACACTTTTAGTTACTTCTCAATATGTATCTAAAGTTCAGAATAATTTACTTTAATGAATTTCATTAAAAAAAGTATGATAGCACTTATTTGTAATCTAACCACTTATAACTTCTATTTGGACGAGTAAAAAGTTAGAAATTCAAGCTTAAAAAAATTATCTGAAAAAAAAAAAAAAAAGAAAGCTGCTTGGGAAAACGTAACCATTTTTCGTCTTTTCTTCCATTTTTAAAAAGATTCTCTAAATTTAACTTTTGTTTAACTCAAGAAGAAAACACTTTAAAATATCAGGTAGGTATGGTTGAATAACCATTTTGCAACTTTGGGGCTTTAATTGAAAAACAACATTCACGTTTCAGTCAAATATCCCAAAACATTATTAAATTTTGTAAAAATATCTTGTTGTTCAAGTAATAAGTTTATATTCATTTTAGAATAACAAGAAATAGCTATTCTTAAGCGCATAAAACTAAACAAAAACATGCTGCAAATATGGAAGGGAAAATCTATTTATATTTTTTATCAGCATTAGCACTGATCTTTACAAGTTACACATTGATTTAATAGCACCTTTAGTATGATTTGTTATTTATGCGTTTGTTATTGCAACAATAGAGCTTCAATTTTGTTCTCAGAATGTTTTGAAAGACTGAACTGATAACACTGCAAAATAGAAACAAGCTAATTTAAGGATTAAAACGAGCAATTTTTTTATTTCACTAAGGCAGGAATTCAAGTGAAACACCATTGCAATCGCTTCGAGGCGATCGTAAATTGCAATCGCTACTGGAAGTCGAATTACATTAGAATTGCATCTCGTAGCGATTGCAACGTTTTACTTGAATCCAAATTTGGGAATTTGCGATTGCATTGGTGAGTTGCGATCGTCCGTGTTTCACTTGAATTCCTGCCTTAATCAAAATATTCAATTTAATTTTTCTGATTGAAAAATAAAACCTGAGAATGGGAACATTATAACTTGATGTAAATGCCAGAAACTAATCGCTATACTTTGAAAGCTGGCCTTAACAAACTATTGCCACTATTGGTAACCTAATTTGTTAAAAAGGTCATCTTTTGCGTAACTATTCCAATTAAAATTCCATCAATGCAAGATTGATCGTTAAAAAAACACTAAATTATTTGCACATGTTTCATATTTATATCAATCTATTGTGCATAAAAATCCTTACAAAACGAAAAATTTGTCTTCAACGTAAGAGGGATTTATTTCAAAATTAACTTGAATACCCGATGCAACTATGTATGAAATAACCTTGGTTACTTTATTCTTAATTAGCACACCAACCATAGCATAAATCTTATTAACACAGCATAGCATGATTGTTCCAAAGTGATACAAATCCGATTAATATTTTTTTTCTTTTTTCGAATGTTTGATTTAAACGCAGATAATAAAATCGAAGGTGAGTCTGTTTTCTTTTCCGGGCTCATTTACAGCGGTCATTAGATTTTCGGTGAGAATAGAGCGGCCAATTTGTGCCAGAGTCTGTATAACTGGCCAAGGTGACCTTACACCTTTAAGTGTGTCAGAATCTGTTAATAACGCCGGATTACATATCGGAGCTTAATGAGACGGCAAGAATAGAATAAATTAAATTTCAATCCACGTATCTTTATAAATATAATAAGGTAACTGTTTATTCAGGCATTAAATGTGTACTACTAAACAAAAGAATCTATTAATTAACATTAAACATGTTTGAATAGTTATATGTTTACAGGTTGCTTTCAAAGCAACTTGCTGCAAAGAACACTAACGTACAATAGAAGATTGGTGTGCTTTGAAAAATATTTAGTTACAAAATAATTTGCTTGTCATTAGGTGAATAAATTAACTTCTACGTGTTTCTTATATATGGTTTTGGTCGAAAATAACGAGTCTGTAGTTTATTATGTGTAACACATACCATTTCCCTCAAAACTCCGTAGTTTACGTATTGTTTTGACAATTTTTTGTGACCTTCAAACAACTTGGGACGGACATAGTTTTTCATATTTCATTTTATTGCAATAAAAACAAAAATGTATGGGTCATTCTACGCTATTTGAATTCAGACGGCCAATGGAAAAACTTCATGTAAAACTGATTTTATTAATGTTTTTGTATGCAGAAGCATTACAGACTATTATCTTTTATATGGACCACCCAAATAATTCACTGCAATTATTTTATTTTAGCATTTACAGCCGAAAATTGTCATAAATGTATACTCCCCTGGCCTGTCCAAATACTAGTTTTTATACAAACATATTCGACGCTCAATTTTTGCTAACGTGGGATAATGTTTTTTGCCATAATCATACACTTACATTAACAGAGAAACCTATTTCATCAGTAAACATTGAAAAAATATTTATTATTATTTAAAAAAAAATACTTTTCAACGGGCCATATCAACAGTGTCACCTCCACCTGGCGAACTTCAAAGACTGAAATTTAGCATAAAAAATGCATAAGAATGATGTTGATTGCGAATAACCAGTGTAATGCTGAGTAAAGTTAAAAGCAAGCTAAGAGGTTTTAAAAAAATTCGAATATTATTGCATCGGTTCTTGTTGAAAGTGCCTCTAAGCTTACTGCGCCAGTCGCTGTAGTATTTCCCATGGTAAGTATAACTTTTGATATTTCATCGTTAAATAAGTATGCGTATGTACAATGTAATGCTTATTGTGTGCAGACATCATGGTTTACTTGAAGTTCTGGTGAGAAGAACGCGTGATGCTGTTTTTATAGGTAATGTGTGATTTTGTCACTTCTCTGGCGTCACACCCCTGGAATTTTTGTTCAAAAAAAAGGGTAAATATACATTAAAACTGTGTTATAAGCATAATTAATTTCATTTTTAATCCTAATTGCCCCTGTGAAAGTAATTTGAATGAACGTAAATATTGCGGGAAGTATTTTTATTTGGGATATGCGGTGCGACTTGTATGCAACATGCCGCATTTTCAGGATCAATTTTTTTCATTTTATTACAATGTGAAAATTTTTTTTGAATACAGGTCTAATAGAAATGAGTCCATACTATGATTTTACACCGAAAAATAAGTGAAATAATTGTAAATCAAACCAGAATTCCGTCAATAGTGTCACTCCCCTGGCAACGCATTTTCCCCTGGTATCGATAAACCCCCCAAAAATTGAAATTTCGTCTGGCCCTTAACACTACAATCATAAAAATAGCGGCTACTAGTGATATAATGAGTGTGAAATTTAACAGATTATTTTTTCTTTGGGGACACAAAAAACGCATTGATCGTAGAATCACCCGTATAGTTTCAATTGAACCAATTCGAAAATGCTTGAAATAAATTACAGCTAAAATGAGCTACATTTGTGATCCTCGTCCTATTTTATTTACACATCATAACGCTGTTTATTACTGTTCGGATAAGACGAATTACGGTTAAATTTTAAAGGTCCTGTTGAGTTCGCTTTAACGAGGTTCGACTGTAAATAGCTGTCACGTGCGAGACAAAATACTATATCGAACGTTTCGTGGCATGATCTAGCAACAGCTCATTGGACTTCAATTCTAAATTTGCTTCACGAGTTCTCGACTAACGATCGATATAAGTCTGCTGCTCCTATGAATCTTTTAAGGAATCTACCTTTTTTCAGACATATTTTCCCCGAACTCCTTGCTCCAGACAGAGCGGTCCGATCACAGAGATTTCTCATCAAAATCCGGTCAGTATCACGATCACAAGTTCTTGAAGCATATAAAAAAAATGCAAATTGTTTTTCCCACAGAGGACATCACTCACAAGGATGACCTTGGTCAACAAAGCCTGACGAGCGCTCCGTTACGAAAAATAAAACGAAACAAGAATTGGAAACAATTTGACATAAAGGACACCCAAAGTTACACAATCTCCTCTTGAAAGACGAAGACAGCCTCTTGTAAGGCATATCCGTTTCCATGGAAACGTTCTGGCACACCATCCGTGCAGTGCATCCACAAAAATGGACGGTGGTCACGGTTGCAGTGTGTTACTTGGCTATTTCAATTGACGCTCATGGTACCGTGGAATGGGGATGAAAAGGGGACAATATATCCGGTGGAATGTGCCCTTCCTGAACGAAGGAGTGTATGCTGTTCTTTTTCTTTCTTTTTTTTTTTTTGTAACATTACGCGGTTTGACACTTATACGACATGCAACGCTGAAGTTGGGCATGCAAATGAATAACACAATAAGGAAAAATGATTAATACGTAAGAATAATTAGATCAGGCAGTGCAGAAAAAGCAGCGTTTTGATTGGAGGATAAAGTTAACAAGTGGTCCAGGGACGGCCGTCCCCCCTCCCCTCCCAAGCTCAACGGCCCAAATCCCCCCCAACCACCAAAAAAAAAAAAAAAAAATCACAACCCTCTTGTGCTCATTTTTTTACCCCTCTTTTTTATTTTATTTATTGTTTTCAATATTATTTACTTATTTTTTTGAATTATAACTATTGTTTTTTTATATATTATTAATTTGTTTAAAATTCGAACTATGCGCAGAATAGAATCGCTTTTTTTTCCCTTCCAGACATTCCAAGTACACACACACGCACACAAAAAATTCAATAAATAATAGTAAAGAAATAAAAGAAATAATTCAAATTAAAAAAAATAAATGAACAATTTTTATTAAACAAATCTGTAAATAGTTTAAATTAAAAAAATAAATTAATGAATAATTTAAATAAATAAATAAATTAGTTTAAAAAAATACCCCCCCCCCCTGTGGGCAACCTGCAGTAATCGATACCAGTGGCGTAGCCTGAGGGAGGAGGAATAGGGGGGTCATAACCTCCTTAAAGCACTGAATTTATATGAATTGACACACATACAAGGGCTTAAAATAGCGTTATTTGACCTTTAATCTCTACAAAATTCGGATGACATCCCTCCATGAAAAATTTCTTGCTACGCCACTGGTCGGTACTACTGGCGAAAACTACTGTAGTCACTACTTTTTTTCACAGTTTGTAGTATAGTAAGCTACGTTAAAAAAATGTAGCGTAGTGAGTAGTGCGATAATAGTAGTTTGTAGCGATTCTTGGCAACTACTTTTCGCGGAATTTCAATGGAGCGGGAGATATATTTTGCTCCGTACCTCTTGAAGGTATATTATTTCTTAGATACTTTAGAAAATTACTAAGATTTAACAAATTTCTAGCATGTTTTGAACGATGGCAGATTGGATTTGAAAAAAGGATAATTCTTTAAAATATTCAATGTTTAACAATGTTATTCAATGTTCCCTACAAGGAGAGAACGAAATAGGTTAGATGATGTTCATCAAGAAGGAATTTCTGGACCCAAGAGCATTTCACTTTCTTTCATTATGGTACTACTTTGATTTCGTTTTAATTTAATGAAGATTAAAATTAAAATATGATAGATAAAAGAACAGTGGCATGCTTTTCGACTGTAAACTTTTTCTTTCATTTTTCATAATGTAAACTAGATAAATTTTAAAAAGAAAGAAAGAGGAAATAAATCTAAAGAATAATCATCTTCTTCCTCACAATTGGTCACCCTGACCCAAATAGATTTATTTATCATGAAAAATAGGTGGAACAATTTTCGAATTACAATAATCACAGAAATGTTTGACTTACTTAGCTGTTTTAAAAAACCTCCTCCCTGGAATAACTCGTCATGCATTGTGTATCATACATAAAATATGTATCATCCTAAGCCGACAAAGCATGCAGTATTTGGCAATACTGCCGTGGGCAGGTAAACGGCAGTATCTGCAAAAATGAGTTTTCGAGATATTTGAAGAAACGCGTTTTTGATTTCCCACAAGCATCAATAAAACACTGAACTTCGAACACAGGCGATACTATATGTTTATACCGATATATTTTTTGGGTAATCGATTGAATTTTGATTTTGCAAGCGCTGAGAGCGGTAATAACTGCACAGTATGCTACTAAATGTCTAGTATTTACATATTCGACAACATGCGGAGTAGATATGTTATTACGAAATATATTATTGCATTGTGAATGACATGTTTTATTTAAAAATATACATAAATACCGTGTATCCACTTGATATAGGGCAATTCCATCGTTACAGACGTAACAATCGCAGACTTTGAACACAAATAATTTTGGTTTGGGCTGATGAAAGTCTTCAATTTTTTTTCCTGTAGTGTAACTTGATGATGTTTATGCTACATTAAATTTGCGTGCAGATTGCTTAATTACAAAAAAATACAGAAATTAAAAACTGCCTGTTACAGACGTAATTCACAAAACAGCAAAAACTCGACTATGTCATACAACTTACAATATTCCTCTGAATTATACGGAAATTTTGAACTTTTTTTTTAAATACGTGTTCTAGAGACTTCAAGCTTTCTAAAACCATAAAGATTGTGTGGATTTTGACTGCCGAATTTGTGAAAAAAATTCATAAACTTGTTACGGACGAAACAAAGTGGTGTTACAGACGTAACATCTCTGATTTGAAAGTAGAAAACAGTATTTTAAAGCAGGAATAAACAAAGATTTTTGTGCTAAAACAATACAGTAGCATTAATTAACACATTATTTGAATATTTTAAGTTATACTGTAACAGTTTTAGAAAATTTGGGTAAGTCTGGGGAGTTGGGAGCATATGCCGATATGTCAATATGTAACAATAAATTAATGCATCTTAAGACAATTATTTCCAAGAAAGATTGACACAAGAAAAGTTTAGAAGGGCCTTCACACAAATTTATTTATTTGTATTCTTAAAATTAATGCATAATGGGGCTGCTACATAAAAAAATCGGGAAAAGTAAATTCCTCCCTAGAACCAGTGATTGGTCTTAGGAGAACTTAAAAATTTGAAAATGTTGGATGATATAGCAGAATACTAGTACCAAACTAAAATTTAACCTTCTTGGTGACAGTTGGTCAATTTTGATAATTTTTTTTTTGAATGAAAAAATGTGTCCTTTTTCGTCCGACGTTCTCGAAATTCGAACGGCATTTTCGTATTCTGTTCGAAAACAATGCATTTCGCGGGCTTTTGGCAAATTCGCGATGTTAGCCCACCGTTCTTCCAATTTTGGCGTCATCTTTAAAACATTTTCCTGGGGCATATAAATAATTTTAACTTTTTCTGCAATGGAGATTGCACACTGAAAAAAGGAAAGAGCGTCGTTGACAAATGCTGTTCTAGATCTTACTCTCTGCCAAACCTGGTGCTTGACCATACTCCCAACTCCATTCACAGCTCCCTTTCCATGTGACGTAGCAAAAAAATGCCAGTTGAGGTATAAATTATAATCAGTTATACCATATGTGTATTTTATTAATCTTAAGAAATAAATTTCAATTACATGCCGACATAATTAAAAATTTCAAAATCAGAATACCAGAAAATTTAGTACTCGTACCATATTATGCTATATACATGTATTGCTCATCCTGTGCTTTTTACCTATTCAGTTATACCATATGTGTATTTTATTAATCTTAAGAAATAAAATTCAATTACATGCCGACATAATTAAAAATTTCAAAATCAGAATACCAGAAAATTTAGTACTCGTACCATATTATGCTATATACATGTATTGCTCATCCTGTGCTTTTTACCTATTTAATTGGAAATTTACTTTTGCTACGGACGTAACATAGAGCCATTTGTTATGTCCGAAATGTTACGTCTGTAACAACATTAACTTAAAAACTAAATCACTTGAAATATTTTTAACTATGGTGGGCGATTACTCTAAGAATTTGCCAAAAGGACCATTAAGGTTTTTTTTTAATTTTGATTTTTTAGGACGTAATGACAACTTTTGCTTCTTTTTTGTTACAGACGTAACATCAAACTTCTTTTTTTCAAACTTCAATTACACCATTTAGATCAATTTAAAAGAAATTAACGAATACATATTATTATAGTACCGTCTTAGTAGTTAAAATTGTGCTACAAGTAGTTATTTTTGTTTTTATTTTTCGATGAGAAATATGCATTTGAAAATGTGTTCTTTTTTCTGATTTTTACAAGTTCGTGAATATCGTACTTCCAACTAAGAAAACAAGTATTATTCTAACTCTCACCAAAAAACCAATGCAGGATTCTTAAAATATACATCTTAAGCTTTAAAATGATGTATAACATAGCAACATAACTTCAATATGAATTTTTGACCAATTGGTTTCACTTTTCATGGAATGGCCCTATAGATTTAATATAAACGAACGCGAAATATAATTAAAAAATATAGTGAAACTGTATTGTATTATGCAAAATATGAAGCAAAACTTGATGATTCTTCAGCCATTTAGACTTCCTTTTACTTAGTAAAGGAAGTATTGTGATCACAAAGAAAATTTCACTCAAAATTCGGTCTAAATTTTGATTTTTTTCACCCCTGAATGAATGTTGAGTCGTTTTTTCGACCTATCAGCACGTGCATGTGTACCTACTCACACATAAACAGCCGAAATATCCTTTTCGATCATGCCCCAGTCAATTACGACGAGTTTTCTCGTGACGTCTGTATATACGTATGTATGTGCGTATGTATGTTTGTATGCATGTGCGTATATATGTATGTATGTCGCATAACTCAAAAACTATACGCCGTAGAAGCTTCTAGTTTGGTATGTAGACTCTGAGGGTGGTCTAGTTGTGCACCTCCCCTTGTGGTTGCATTCAAATGTTCCCAAGGGGGTCTTTTACCCCTTTGTGGGGTAAATCAATGTTAATTTCAATGCAGATTGAGTGATATGATTTGGTACAATCACTTGGCGATATATCGCCAAACTTTTAGTCGCCAAGTGTTTGCCGCCAAGTTGGCGACAAATTTGGCGAAAAAATTATTATTTTTTTAAAATTTGGATTCAATTTGGCGCTATTGGGCGCATTTTTCGAAAAATGCACTGAATCATGTTAAATCGGCGATATTTAGAAAATAATTCACTGCAAAACATTATTTTGCATTGATTCGTGACAAAGTGGGGTTGTAAATGTTTGAAATGTTATCTTGCTCACTCTAATGTACTATTTTAACACTTGAGGCATTTATTATGGAATTTAAACGTAAAAGGAAGTAGTGTGGTGTTCACACCAGATGATTTAAAATAACTACAAATCAGTTAATGCTTTATACTTTGCATCAAAACAAGAAATCACTTTGAGAAAAAGAGCGCTTGAAATGCTTGTTGTGCTGACGATTTTTTTCATAGTACTATTAAAAATGCAACAGCTAGGGATTAAACTGCAAAAACTATCGTCTGTTAGTATGAAAGCAACTGTAATTAAAAGAAAACAAAACGATGTAAATAAAATCATTTCATTGCTGCATTTTTGTTTGTCGTCTGCCAAGTTTGGCTTGTGTACCTTTGAAATCGTGAAAAATATTGTCTGCTAGTGGAAAGAAACTTTATTTGAAAGAAAAAATATGGTATGGACCCCGCACTACTTCCTTTTACGTGTAAATTTCTTAGTAGATGCCTTAAATGTTAAACTAGTGCTTAGAATGAGCAAGATAACAATTCAAACATTTACGACCCTAATGTGCCACGAAACAATGCAAAAAATGATTTACAACGATTCATTTTCTAAATATCGCCGATTTTAGCATCATTCAGTGGATTTTTCGCAAAATACCGCCAATAGCGCTCAGTTGAACCAAAACTCATAAAATAATTTTTTTCGCCAAATTTGTCGCCAATTTGGCGATTTATCGCCAAGTGGTAACGCCAATTTATATCACTTAAGTCTGCATCGATATTAACACTGATTCACCCCAAAAAGGAATAAAACATCCCCTTGCAGATACTGCCGTTTACCTGCCCACAGCAACGAAAAATGCAGTTACTGCTAATTACCATTGGTTAAAAAACAGTTTTTTTTCATCGAAAACCAAAAAAAGATGCTTGTACCATAAAACTAATGTAACATAGATTTCAAAAATGCAAAAAAAAATGAAAATCGAAAAATTTGCAGTTACTGCCTTTTACCTGCCCACGGCAGAATAGTCATGCATGTTGACGGTTATAAATGTGCTTGAACTGCTCAAAATGGAACAGTAGATTGTTCAAAAAATTAAACTTAAGAAAAAGTTTTTGCTCTACGTTGAGGTTTTTGAACAAAAGCGATTTATCACAATCGAACAATTTTCTTAAACGTTTATAGATGGTAAAAAGGTGGTCGCATCATCATATTTTCATTTATCGCATTAACTCTTTTTGTATTATAAACATTTTCTTCTTTTAGATACACTTATGCAGGGCATGAAGCCTTCTTTAATACTTTTATCAATTCTTCATTTTTATTTTTACTCCTACGAGAAAATAGGCTAAAACAAGAATTATAAAATATTGAAATTTTTATAAAAATCACTCTTTTTTTCTTCTTTCAAAAAAGAACCAGTGACATAAAAAGGAAGAGTACTCTTTCTTTTCACAGCAGAGGTCGCTGATGAGATCAGAGTTCATTGATGTTAATGAAATTTAGTCTTTCGGTTCTTTTTTTTCTTTTCTTTTTTAAATTCCAAGTTCCATTACGCACGCTCTCCAGAACTCCGAACGTCTGTCTCATTCCATTAAACATTCTATTCTTTTCCATGACCCCCCCCCCCTCCAGGAAAAAGTAGGACACTTCCTTTGCATACGCCGGAGACTAACACTGCTTTAAAAAGGCATTTGGCCGTAATTGCTTTCGTTAAGAAAGAATGAAGAGAGAAAATTAGCCAGCGATCCCAAACATACATTCCGTAACCTCCCACCAAACGTTAATGCCGTCTCATAATTGTGGTACATGGAGGATTTATGAACCTGCAGTAATTGTTACCGAAATGACCAGCAAATAAGGATACAAACTGGGAACAGTATGGCAAACAATGTAAATAGGTTAAGATGTTCTGAACATCGTTGTTGGAATTCCGTTTCGACAACGCGTTGAAAGGAGAAGGTATGCTGTTTGCAAAACCCTGTTGGATAATGATATCTTCTGCTAGAAAAAAAATATGAACTGGTTTGAGGGGAGATTCTTTTTTAGATCATGAATTATGTCCACTTTTGTCATTAGCATGCAATCTATTCACCTGGACTGTTACAGAAAAAGTTCTTTAAAAACAGTTTAAATGGCAGTATGTATATATAGAGAGCTATAGTTAACACCCTGCAAGCATATTACACAAATTGAAAACGAAAAATACGCCTTAAAAATTGTCGTATTTTCACGCTTTGTATTTTAAGTGAAATTTAAAATGTAGCGTGGAAAATATTGGGAAAACCAAATGGAGTTTTAAACGTATTACTTTTGAACTAGCTGATCCGTAAGAAGCATCGCCACTTGACAGAAAGAATGAAAAAACTCTCTTTTTAAGGCTTTTTTTTTTTTGAATAATAGCAAGTGTTACTAAAGTTATAGTGCACCCCCCCCCAAAAAAAAAAAATTTTTATAAGTTATGTGATAATGGAAAGTTTTATTAGAAATCTGCTGAAAAAAAAAACCCTTTAAAAGTACTTTTTTGCCCATATTCAAATTTATATACTCCCATAGAGCACGACGCTCTGCTAACCACGTCAATGGGACTTAAATTTTGGATGCTATGTATTAAAAAAAGTGTCATAAAAAAAAAGTTTTTGACGAAAACTAAACAATTTTTAGAGGTTGGTCTATTTTTCGTGGGTGGCCGCCACGATAAGTTTTAAAGTGAGGGGTAAATTAGGGAATCTGATAAAGAAATAAAGAAGACTGGCGTGTTTACAAAAAACAGGTTACAAAAATAATATATAAGATACTTATTATTTTTTCTAATTCAAAATTTGAAACATTCTGATGATTAAAAAACCCTGCATTCTACGCATTTACTACCATCTTTCAATTCATTCTTTAAAAAAAAATATTTATTTATTCTAATGGAATCGATCCCTATTATGACCCTTTTTTTTTTATCTAATTCATGTATTTCACTCCTTCAAAATCTATTTCCATTCTTCCAAAAAATATCGAGGAGTCTTTAAAAAAACCTCTATCAATTTCTCTGTCTTTTATGCATATATTATACAAAAAAAAAAAAAAAAAGAAAGAAAGAAAAGAAAAACTGCAAGTGTATGAATTCGATGGCTTCTCCAGTTCTGCTACCTCATCTTTTTTGATTCAAAGTCAAATAACAGTATCATGTACTACATATGGATTAAAATCACGTATAGACAACAAGAGTAATGTATTCAGAAGAAGCTAAGAAAGCTTCAGACATAAGATAAATAAACTTAGATTAAATATTAGCATAAAAATACTTCGAATTTACGCATCTGAAGCAGTTATACCGAAAAAAAAAGGGAAATAGCGTTAATCATTTGTCTATTCAGCTCGTCGTATAATAAACGTTTTTTTGTGTGCAATAATATTTTAAAACCTGAAGGAAAAAAAAAAGAAAAAAAAGGAAAAAAAAAAAAACTGTGACAATCTCTTAGAGTTCGATAAAAAACCTGAATTTGTAGAAGTTTTACTTGCGGAATTTTGAAGACGAAACGCATAGAGACAAAGTAGACGAAAAAAAATATTTCGTGAAAACAGAACCTTCAAATTTTTCAGTAACATTAAAATCTTGAATACAATTTTTTTTGAAAGACAAAAGTTATTGGACAAAATTTATGAGTTAATTAACTTCAAGGCATTAGATTTACGTACCGGAAGAAATGAAAATTTTTTTAAAACTATGTTGAAAAGGTATAACTAAGAAAAAAGGGAAAAAATTAAGTCATTCTGGTAGAATTATTTTACGATTTTTAAGAAAGAACCATAGAGGAGTTTAAATCTACCTCACCAAGATTATCCAGAAGTTCTTTGTTTTTATTTGTTTGGAAAGAAAACTAACAAGGGAGAGAAAAGGTAGAATTGGCGGAGTCCGATTAATCCCTGGTGCTAGGTTGTCCGGGAGTCTAAAATGAATAATTTGGCTTCACTAGAAACTTTCAGTAACCATCGATAAATTCTGAGAAATAATTGGTCAGGCGTCAAAAAGTTCTTCCTGGCTAAAGCGTGTTCAATTTTCGTTGGTCTTTGAGATTGGGCAAGTTGTTTGACTTGGAAATCGGAATATCATAGTTTCTGGTTTGAAGAAAAACTTGATGAGCCGTATGGTTGAATTTAATACAGCCACAACTAACGGAAAAATGAAGCTTTTTCTCATGCAAAGGCGTCAGATATCTTCGATATTACCCTCATTTAAAAGACTATATTCAGAAATCACGTATCAAAACAAATTCCAAATTTGAGGAAATTGTTTTAATGTTGTCAAATATTACAAAATTTGCAAAAAGTCAATAATTGAAGCAGTTGTATGAGCTCAATTTTTGAGATGGCGGAAAAGTTCTGAAGGGCTTGTTCCACCGATTTTAGATTCGCAGACGGATCCAATTTCAACCCCAATTTGAGGAGATTGTTTAAGCTGTGAAGTATTATCAAATTTGTCAAGAGTTAATAATGAAAACAGTTGTATAAGCTTGATTTTTAAGATTGCAAAAGCGCTGAAAGATCTGCTTCACCGATTTTAGTTTCACAGACGGATCCAATTTTGCAAAACATTACTCCATACTACACTAGGTGGCCAAAAGTATCCGGACACTTTCAAAAATTCACATTTTTACATATAGCTGGAGAAATAAGTGATCAATTGTTCTTTAACTTTAGTCATACAAAATATAGGCTTCACCGAACATTTCCAAGTTGAAATTAAATTACCCTTGCATTTGGGGGACGATAAGAAGGGGGGTCGAAAGAATAACCGCTTTTTGACCATAACTCTTTGAAAATAGCTCGGAATAAGCTATGCATTTCAGTAATTAATTAGCATACTATGTATAATTACTATACAAATTCAAATGAACGCACCACTCTTACTTCCGAAGATATGAAACATTTTTTTAAAAAACGGCAATTTTATTTGAAGGGTTTTTGCTCATAACACGCAGAGTTTTTGATCAAACCTTATCAAAACTTCAGAAAAGATGACAAAATACAAGAGAAAGAACATACTAAAACGGTTTTTAAAAATATTAAAAATCCGACGAGATATGAACGTTAAAAGGAAAAAAAATTTCACGGCGCATGCGCGAACGACAGAAATTTATAACTACAAAAATATTGTAGCCTGGTATATACTGCATCTTATAAAAAAAGCTCCAGTTGAATATCATGAAAATTGAAAAAGATATCAGCGATCTAGTGAGCTGTATTTCATTCATTCGCAGACAATACATACATAGTGAGAGTCTGTCCACAAAGAGCTATTTTTAAAATAAAGGTTATTTCGTCATCGTTCAAAACCAACGTTTCAGGGGGTCTCCGGATACTTTTGGCCACCTACTTATAAGGTCTTTTTGGCCGAATGGGCGAAATGTGACTTCTATGCCAAATATAAATTTTTAAACAGTATACAATTTAACATTGAAAAATATGCTCGATTGTCCCCACACTATTTGTGAACAACCCCTCTCCATTTATGAATTGATTGCAAATGAATGAATTACAGCTCACTAGATCGCCGATATCTTTTTCAATTTTTACGATATTCAACTGGAACTTTTTTTATAAGATGCAGTATACACCAGGCTACAATATTTTTGTAGTTATAAATTTCTGTCTTTCGCACATGCGCCGTGCAAAATTATTTCCTTTTAACGTTCATATCTCATCGGATTTTTAATATTTTTAAAAACCGTTTTAGTATGTTCTTTCTCTTGTATTTTGTCATCTTTCCTGAAGTTTTGATAAGGTTTGATCAAAAACTCTGCGTGTTATGAGCAAAAACCCTTCAAATAAAATTGCCGTTTTTTAAAAAATGTTTCATATCTTCGGAAGTAAGAGTGGTACGTTCATTTGAATTTGTACAGTAATTATACATAGTATGCTAATTAATTACTGAAATGCATAGCTTATTCCGAGCTATTTTCAAAGAGTTATGGTCAAAAAGCGGTTTTTCTTTCGACCCCCCTTCTTATCGTCCCCCAAATGCAAGGGTAATTTAATTTCAACTTGGAAATGTTCGGTGAAGAATATATTTTTTATGACTAAAGTTAAAGAACAATTGATCACTTATTTCTCGAGTTATATCTAAAAATGTAAATTTTTGAAAGTGTCCGGATACTTTTGGCCACCTAGTGTATCAGGATTTCGTTTTCTCTTTCAAACAGCCTCACGCTTGCGTTGCGATACTTTTTCTTCCCACACTCACCCACCTCAGCACGAACACAAGCGTTGTTGCACCTCCAGACAACAGACCTGTCTTGTTTCACAAATTGTGTTTTTCACTTCCATCACCAATTAGCGGCTTGTAGGGCAAAAGAAGACTCTTTTTCCAATCAAAGTTCACGTCTTCTCCAGCCAATCAAGGAACATCACCCGCAGCAAGGCGGCCGTAATGGATCCGATGCCAACTCATGATCCAAACACCACACTCTCTTGATGAATATGTCAATTCGCAGATCGTGACAAACAATGCAGGCGTGACAGCTAGCCAGGACCAATTAGCACAAAGAGGAAGTCAAATGAACGTGTCACTTCCTCAATGTGTTGCTTGACCTCAGCAACCCGGGACTGCTCCACCCTTTCGACACTCGTCCACAATGGCGTTTCGTGACTGGGATGGCTCGATCCGACCGGGGTGGTCATTACGATAGGAACTACCATCACCCATAACTCAATGGAACACTCGAACAGGATCAATGAACGGTGAAGATGTTACAATAGGAAGCGATTGTGACACTGATCTGTGAAGCCGACACCGTGATCGCAATTGATTTCCCTTTTAACCCGGCAGAAGGCGCGCACCCTACCACTGTTGCCAGACGTCCTGGATTTCAAGGAACTGTCCTGTTTTTTGAAAAACTGTCCTGCGTATCGGGGAGTCTTGATACGGGACGGCTATCCCGTATTCTTGCTGGTAGTAACATTTTTTAAAACGAAACATTATTTCGAGGGAAAAAAGATAAGTGATTCAAAAAATGTGAAAAAGAGTGATAAAAAAATTGATTGAATCAAAATATTTTTCTGTTCTGAAGTGCAATCATCTTAGTCTAAAGTGCAGCTAAAACAGAAATCATTGTGACAATCTATTTAACAAACATGTAGTTCATCGTAAAAGTGGTGCAGCTCTTTGTAAATCATTTTATTGTGCCTTATATTATTACTATAGGAAAAGGTTGTACAGCACAACTACAGAAATATTAGTTAACATATTTCAGGAAATACCTCACCGAGTAAGTACTGGAACAACTGGAAACACTGCAGATTGCTGCATGCACGTATTTTGGCGTTACAAGAAATGCCTTTATAAATGTAAAGAATGTGAGCTTATTGGGTGAATAGACATCCGTCAAAAGCTTAAATTCAGTGATATAAGTATGGTAGATAACTTACATGTTATAAGTTGGTATTGCACTTACAGCAAATTTTCAAAGTCGTCAAATGAACCTTTCAAAACACCTGAACTCGTCAAATCAGCAGTTGAATTTTGAATTAAAATTGGTACTCACCTAGAAAAGAAAAAACACCTTTGTTAATATCGAAAATAAAACACACGATGGCAAATTAAAAGTTTATAAAAATAGATTGCAATTATTTTTTTAAATGATTTACAGGAATATATATACAAATACGAGCAATTTGTTGATTTCTTACCATTTCATTCGGGACCAAATAAGTAATAACAAAAATATCACAGACGGATTCAAGAAATTTTTTGATAACTATAAATGTTGCTGAAATTACAGCCCGTAGAAAAGTGATCCATGTGGCCCGTTTTTTGGTTCAATATAACGAATTGAAAAATATATTCGAAAACAACCGATTATTTTCATTCGGTATAACAATTGATTGTTACAAAAAGAGGAATAGCTATAGGGCTAGAGCGGGAACATTTTTCTCCTTCCTTAAAGCAATATTGTTACATTAGTACAGAATGCTCAGGAGAAAAATGCCTATTCTAGGCTGCTTATTCAAAAACTATATTTTTATAAAAATAATACGTTTTATCGTTAAAATAATGCATCTTTTTCATCAATAAAGCCCAAAATCTAAGATTTAAAAGAAAAAAAACCCTCCCAATCACCCTAGATCTTTGGGGAAACTCCAAGCCTTGATAGCCCTGGTTATGACTCAGTTCGTGAACAATACTGAAAGAATTTTACATAACTATACTGCAAAAAATGAAGTGTTTTTTAAATATAATACTGGCAGCCGAGGTTCCAATTTAAAACTGAAATGCACAGTAGTAAACTAAAACTAGCAATTTTAGTTTCTTACTGTAAAGTTGGAAATTTTACAGTTAATCGCCGTAAAATTTAGCTGTATTATACTGTAAAAACAACAGTATACTACTGGCAGTAGAAGTTCCAGTTTAAAACGGTAAAATGCAGGGTAATAAACTGTAAAATTTGCAATTTTACAGTTTCTTACTGTAAAGTTAGCAATTTTACAGTTTAGTACTGTAAAAGTAGAAATTTTACAGTTTATTACTATAAAAGTAACAATTTTTACAGTTTATTACTATAAAATTAGCTGTATTATACTGTATAAACAACATTCACATTTTACAGAGTAGCCTTTAGTCTTCTGAAGCAAGAATCAAAAGAGAGAAATAGAATAACAAGCAAACAGCATAGTTTTAAGATGAATCAGATAGCTAGGTGAAAATTAATCTCCCTTTTTGAGCAAGAACATTAAAACACCAAAACAAATACGCCCTTCCTATTCCACATGGCACTCACGTCGTTGTTGTGTCGTATTAAAAATCTCAGCGTGACACCTTTTATTAAAAACCGAAGCGAATAATTCACACTCCTTTTTCCCGCAATTCATTTGGTGAAGGGTTATAAACCGCAACTATTTCACTATTGCGTAGTAAATGAATTACGATGCCTTTGGAGAAAACAATGTCTTGGCTTCCGGTTACTCAAGGAAGCCACGGACTGTCAGCGGAGAAAAATGTACCACGAATTGTAATTTTGGAATAGAAAATAGCATGGGGTGGTGTGAGTGGTAAATAACTATTCAAGCGCAATTTCATCTTCAATAATCTTACATATACAGTGAACTCTCACTTATACGCCGCCTCATTTGTGCGCCTTTTTCACGATTTTAAATGGTCCCAGCACATTCCATAGCAAAATAATGACGGCATCATTCGTTTATGCGCCCCTCTAAACGTAAATATTTCACTATTGCGCCGAATTTTACCAAAAATGTAAAAAAAATAATTTATTTTCTTTCAAAAATAAGCATTTTTCGTTACTTTCCTCTTCAATCTTTCGCCTTTATTACTCTCCGAAGGCATTTTTTCGCATGAACTAGAATTGGGAGCGGGACAATTACCTATTATGCATCGTTTTAAAGAGAACAGTTCGTAATTAAGTATGCTACAATTTTTGTTTTCTCTTTATCATTGTAGTTACGTTACAGTAATTGCCAAACCATAATAATATGTCACCTTTCTATAGAAACAGTCTTATTCATTCTCTCATCGGAACCTATGTTGCGTTTTAGTTCTTTAAATAGGCTTGTTTACTTATACGTCTTTCTCACTTATACGTCTTTTTCTGTTGGTCTCTTGGCCGGCGCATAAGTGAGAGTTTACTGTAGTTTTAAAAAAACTAAAAAATACGCTTTTACAAACTAAAGAGAGAAGATTTTCAAAACTATTGAATATCCACTAAGTTTACATACACTAATAACACATCAACATGTAATATAGTTTAGCCTTTAGTATTAATAGTAGTATTAGATATACTACTTTTATATTTCCAAAGAACGTGAATTTTATTTTTTATTCAGAGTTACATACATACATACAAACAAATAAACCCGCATGTGAAACGAATAAAAGTGTAATAAAATTTCATAATGTTGTTAATATATGTAGAATTTCGTACTTGACGTAAGAAACATTTTACTGATAACAGTAATCTATTAAAAAAAAAAGCACGACAGAAAAAGAAAACTCTGAGCACTTTTATGGTTCTTTTTCAAAGTTTTTACTCTGGAGGGAGAGGGGGATGAGAAAAAGTTTATCAACCCATTCAATGAACCCGTCTAACCAGTAGACAAACACAAAATTTCCAAATTAATTTTGCTTGCACTTGTGAAGAAGAAATTTAATGGCACCAATTGATCCCCCAAAAAATTTCTAAATCCTTATTTTAAAAAGCAAATAAATAAAAAAGAGCTGTTCATTAACTAACGGGTTGGACTACCTTAAAAAAAGCTTGTTAGTTAAGTTAATTTTCATTTAAGCTTTTGGTCAGTGTCATATGCATGTGGTGTAAGTTAATGAATGTTAAATACTACTGGTTTACATACTTGAGAAGGATTAAAGGGGGAGGGAGTGAAGTCTTCAATGCTTGAAGCACAAATCTCTAATGACGTGACATATTTTAAAGTAAAGTATTTGAAGAAATGAGTTTTTTCCCCCCTTGTTTTACGCAAAACGTGTCTCATCCGCCGATGTTGAACCATGTAGATCTTTGTTTCAGCTTTTTTTTTAAACCAATGACACGGACTTGCTCCCTTCATTTTCTAATATCTGCTTTAAAGTTTACACCTTGGTACTGCAACCTGTGCAACCAACCGTGCACATGTAAAAATAAAAACAACTGTACAATTCAAAGAGGCAGATGTTTCGGATTTGTTCCAAATTTCGAAATTGAGCTCTGAATTCTCGAGCTCTGAGTAACTTGACACTGGTCGTTAGTAGTGCTGTATATGCCTGTCATGCTAAATTTCATAAAATGACTGTATGCCGTCTTGCAATCTTTACAAGATTGTTACCTTGCGAGCCTATACACAAAAATCCAACCTTTTTTGGCATAACTCAGTGAACATTTTCCACAAAATACTCATTACGGCTTCCTGCATCCTTAGATGTTGCGGATGTTCTCATGTCTACACACACCCATTTCGACTTACACCGAGAACGGAACGATTCAACCGCGATGTGTTTCAATTCCAGAAAAACAGACCGCAGTACATTAGTCCACCCCTTTACCTGCTTTACAATTGTTATGCGATAAAAAGTTGAAAATAAATTTTACTTTCGTAAATGCTAATTGAGGCAATTGTAAGTGGTGTTTTATATGCCTGTCATGCTACATTCCATTAAATGACTGTATGCCGTTCAGCAATCTTTACAAGATCGTTACATTGCGAGCCTATACACGAAAATCTAACGAGATAGATGTTTCGGATCTACTATTCCAAAATTTAGAAATCGAACTTTGAGTTCTTCCAAAAAAATCTAACCATTTCTGTATAACTCAGCTATATTTTTCTACAGAATACTCATTTCTGCTTCCTGCATCTTTAGATGTTGCGGATGTTCGCATGTCTACCCACGCCCATTTCGTCTTACCATCAATGGAACGATTTAACCGCGATGTGTCTCAGTTCCACAGAAAAACAGACCGCAGCACATTAGTCCACCCCTTTACCTGGTGCATAAACAATGCGTTACGTACGTTCCAAAGAACTTCCGCCACCTCTTAGAAGGCCAAGGCCTGCCCAAGTCGGCAGCTAGAGAGAGAGAAACAACACTCGAAACCTGTCCTCTTATTATGAAAATGAGGATTCCACACTGCTCGACGTAAACATCGGCGGTTCATTGCGTCGCAGCAAAGGGAATCCGATTGCGAAACGTTCCAGAATTAATCGGCGACGTCGAAAATGTCGCACATACGTGACAATTTTCTTTTTTCATTAGTTTCATTAGGCGAGCGTGTGTGGTGGGGTTATAAATGATCGGCATGTGACATAAGAAGCGACTTATTTCGGGATCGAGTTGAAATCAGAATTATTAATGAGTGGAAGTGGATGCTGATCATTAATTCTTGGCGGGATTTCAAAATAGTTACGGTCATTTAGTGTGACTTTGAACCGCAATTTTTCTATTCTAGATACCAGCAGCAGAATTTCTGGCCAAAACTCATGGATATGGAATTTGCGAGAGGAGCAAATTTTCCCACACTTGGAAATCGCATGATAAGCAGTCAAAGGATATAACAATTAAAAGATCGAAAATCAACTGCACGTACACATTTTATTGCTCTATCTTAAATTTTGCTGTTAATGCTTAGTTCCAACGAGCTAATCCAAAGCCTGAACTATTCCACATCTAATATTATTTCCTCTTCATTTTGAAACTCACCCATAAGGCAGAGATATTTGAACTGGTGTTTCATTCAAATTATTTCTGGCTGTCTCTCTTTCTGAATATGAACATCTTGGCACAACGACTGTTCCAAAATTTCCATTGAAATGCAAAATTGCTGTCAAATAAATTAATTATACCATTAAAAACTTTTGAACGTTCGGTAAAGTAATTATCTACATAAGGTAAGAAAAGCCATTAAATAACGTTTTAAACGTCCAACTCTATTGTTTATCGCCAAGCGACCAAAGTACCGTAATCCTGCCAGAAACTTGCAAAGCTCTGACACTGTGTATGTTGCTTTGATACAGCAAGATGTAGCTACAGTCGAGTCGGTTTACTGGAGAATAACCATTTTGCTACGAAGAAATATTCTAATAAGCGGGATATTCCATTAACCGGGGTTGAAATAATATATTACAATAGCTCGGTACATTGAAAATGTATTATATCAAGCGGGATATTCTTTTAACCGATATTTTAAACAGGCCGGTTCGACTGTATTTTTTAATTCCAAAGAGAAGAGACTAGCGCGGAGATATTCTATGCGAGTTTGGTTAGTAAGTAGTTAAATATGCAACCTTGTTACAGTGAACCCAAAGAAAAGATAAAAGGTTTCACAACAAATGAGCACTGCATTTACTGAACGTAATTTATCTCGAAGTTTATACCATGAAATTCCTATCTGATGCGAAAGATTTTAAAAATCATCTCGTTTGCATGCACACAACGATTAATGCAGGAACATTTTGCCAGAAATGATCTAAGCCATTTTCATCACGAATTATATAAATATTTTAATCTCTTGAGAGCTAAGAAAATCTGGCAACTAGCTACAAATTCGATTAGCATAATGAAACTTTTCAGAGCATTTATGTCTTTGATACGATTACGATACTACTTATTTTGATCAAGCCGTCGTTATTCTACCCACGTGCTAGTGTGCACTCATTCGCGACTGCAATCAACGAAAATATTCTCATGCGAGTCGATTCTTTTGTGAATTCCATTTGTTTTCTGACAAATGCTCAAAGTGAAAGTAGTAGTTGAACCCCCAGAAAACACAAAAACAGAAGAATATTGTAGCAGTTTTGTTTTCTTCTCTGAGAATATAATAGCAGCTTTGTTTTCTTTTCTGAAAATATTATAGCAGTTTTGTTTTCTTCTCTGTGAATATTATAGCAGTATTGTTTTCTTGTATGTGAATATTATAGCAGTTTTGTTTTCTATTCTATGAAATTAAATTCCCTCGACAACTTCTGAGGGAAATGCTTCTTACAGGAAGTTTGCTGCTTCGTACAAACCTAGCGTTACAGAGGAATGGGATGAAACTTATTCAAATATTTTTTACTGTATGACCCCTAGATGATTGATCTTAGAATGGATGCTGCAACAAAATGAGCTCATTTCAAAACTGAGATAAATTTGTAAATATGTTTGCAATAATGACTGTCTGTCCGTGAAAGCCGCCCCGAGCACGCGGGAACCATTCTACGTAGAAAAAAGGGGTGAAGGGTTTTCCATTTGGAACTTGCATTTGATTTCCTTTTGACACATTCAACTAAACTATGTATTTGAAATCAGCATCGTTCCACGTTGTTTGATACGGCTCAAAATGCTTCTTATTATTTTCCCATTGTTATCTTACCTATCACCCCTATATTGGTAAGATCAGAGAAGACCTACGCGCATGCGTAAATGCGAGGAAGGTTTTACCTAAGAAGATCAGACAGTATATTGCAGGATGTTTAGGAAAATAATCCGAGAAATGACATTACTGTGAGCAAAAGGGAAACAAATAATATGACGTACAGACAAGTCCGAAATGTTATACACTAGTTTGGCGAAATAGTTCCAAGATTGGACGTTAGAGGGCGTTGCAGTGACATAGTAGTGTCTTTTAAATAGTGTATGCAAATGTGCTAAGTGAATATAGATCACATCAAAGTTTTCATTCGAACACCTTCCACAACAGTTAGATGATGCACCTTAAGACGTTACTTATTGCAATGTTTATGAGGCATGTGTTAGCGAACATTATGTTCTTGTCCCTCTACAACTCGAAAAAAAAATGTATTTTTGAGTTTGTCCCCGGTGGTATGGTTGTGGTTAGTTTAGGAACAAAAATTAATTTCAACAAATATTATTCGAACCGCATTTACAAACCATTTTTATTTTGAATTCACTAATGCAATTATTTTCAAGTCTAGTTTATTTAAATTCAACAAGCGCGAGTTTATGCAAATGAGCAACTGGAGCCACATATAAACTCGTGTGGACTGATGCGCAGTAGCTTTTTATTTTCATGCTAACAGTTTAATTCGAAACGAAAGACTTCTGACTTTATTTGTCAGACGCTTCAAGTTTCTGTAGTGAAAAGAGCTTTAGATGTTATTACGATCTCTGTTGACCAGCAAATTTTGACACACTTCTAGCCTTTAGGGCAGCCACACTAGACGTCTACGGCGGCTTGTGCAGTTCGCAGTACGGCGGATGGATGAACATCACCTGCGGTGGTGCACCGAGGCGGCTTCGGCCCTTTTTTGCCGTCTACGGTGGGTGTTTCGAAAAAAATAAATGAACAAATTGCACGGGTTCTCTTCGCAAAAATTTTGGGATATATTCGAGACAAAGATTAGGATTAGGATATATTTAAAAAAAGTTTTTGAATCATGTGAGAAATTATAGAAACATAAAGCAAAATCATCACTGACAGGCCTTATGGAAGAATTCAAGATGTTTTGGAGCAGTTACCATGCTTTATATTTTTCAGGAACTTTCGCAACATTTTTGGTAACAATTTTCGTCGTAAATATTCTAACATAGCAAAACCCGCAAGCATTTTATGACGCAATTGTGACGTCAAAGCTTTAAAATTCAAGTAAGTCAATCTTTTGAAGTGTACTTATTAGGTTTAATGGTATCGTAAAAAGTCTTAACTATGCGCATTTTTTTAGTTTTCGATGGTGTAATATACTTGATGCTCACTGCTGATATCTACAAAACTAAAGAACTTCTGTGAATGTGGAAAAATTCCAACAGAAGACACGTGTCCGTTGCAAGGGTTAGAACGTATTTATAGAAAATTTCCTTGTTTAATATTTTGGGCACGATATGTGGGGAAATTTCAAGTGCGCAAAATTGCGTCATTAGGGTGTAAAACAGGTTTTCCCCTTTCTGGATTGTTCAACCTTGATATCAATGGAAAGGTGGGCATGAATTAATGGGGATATTTAATCATAAATATTTAACACCGTGGTATTTTAAGGCGCTAATTTTCTAAGTTTATCTGCTGTGGAAACCTCTGGATAGTTTTGCTAATTTCTTAGGACAATTACTGTCGTCACCAGTGCAGTCAGAGTTTTCACCTGGTTGCTGTGATGACAGTATTTGAATGTTGAAATTGCCAGTATATAGCTTAAAACCAAGGCTTGCTGGGGACGAATCTGTAATTATCTTAATGCGTGCCCCTGACTCATTCATGACTTTTATGGTTGTCATCTTATATTTCATACCAGCTAGAGCACTACCGTCGAAACTAGGTACGACGGTAGTGGCTAGAGCCGTTATATAGACAAGCTGACGTATCAAGTTCGACCACTTTGGATCCAACTTATTTGCTTTTACTTTCAACTTTTCATTTTTGTGGAGCTAGGATTACGAAAGCAAAGTTTCGTGACATTACCAAACTTTGCCAAATTAACGTGCCGCTAATAATTGTCAGTGAAAAATTACCAAAACGCGATAACTTTCCAGAAAAGATATAATTCAACCGCGACGAGATGGCCGATGTCAATCAAATGAGAAAACGAGTCCATTCCTTAAAATAGGTATAAAAATAGGTAGAATTTCTACCCATTCAAATTCCCCCATCAATTGTGAATCCCATTCCTCAATTTTCATCTGCGTATCACCCCTTCCTAAAAATAGACAATTCTGAAAAAAGGAGGAGTCATAGGCCATCTCTGCGAAGTTGAATTATGGCCACTTATCAACCGCTATCAAAGACACAACACGCGCTGGATCCAAATTGGTAAAACTTAATCTTGATGCGTCGGCTCGTTTATATAGTGGCCTTAACACTTCACCGCATTTTGTATCAAATTTGATACAAAATTTATTCTTCCGTATTCTTCAATTAAACTGCTTTTAAGTATAAATGTGGCGGAGAAGTTAAAGAAAACGATTATGGTGAAGTTTTGCTCCATGAAATACCGGACGAACTGCTGGAAAACCTTGCGGCATCTATGCCTAAAAAAGTAGATGCTGTGAAAAAAAAAAAAAAAAATACAGGCAGCTTAGTAACATAAAATTATTATCAGTTCAATTTCATACATTTAAGTTTTTTTCTCTTAACTTGATTACTTAGAGAACTTGAAAATTTTCTTATTCTAATTTTTTTTCCTGGGTAACCAAACTAGATTCTAATTTCTGATTAACTAAACATTTTTTATGAATGCATTTTTAAAAAATAAATTTCAATTATTTTTCTTCAATAGCTTAATCAGATCTTGTTTTAAAACTCATTTAAAATATTGACATTAAAAATATTGTTTGAATTGAAAACAATACATTTGCTTTCTTGTTTTCATGCTGGATAAAATGATAAATTTGTTAAACTCGCAATACTTTCAGCTAGTAGCATAAGTTTACAGATGTTTTCAAAAACTATTATTTACTTTTAAATTTAAAACAAGGGAGCAAAATGTATTGTTCTGCACAGACTTCTAATTTTCAATATTTCTCCTGTGGCATTGGAAGCTGCACTCCTCACAGGTTATGCTTGCTGAACAAAAGTGACCCAAAGTGACTTCCCTAGCAGCATAATCTCATCGGCCGATGATCGCTCATTCATTGAAAACCGATGAAATTCTCCCCGGCCGATGATCGGATTCGATGAGTTCTCATTATGTCTCATCGGTCAAACAGAATCCGAGCAGCAAAATCCGATGAATTTTGCTAGAAATACGATGAGATTTGGAGCCATTTACCAACAGTTCCGTACCGTGCAGATGAATTAAGGATCAATTTTGGATGCTCGGCTTATTTTCATCGGGAAAGTTGATCGGAAGAGTATCGCTTTCCGATGAAAAGTAGCTCATCGAAAACCGTGCTCGGATACTGATCGGAACGATGTCATTTTGCGTTACGGGATCAGTTTACGAGGAGTTCGATGATCGGCAGAGCAAAATCCAATGAGTTGATGCTATTTGGGTTTATCTATCAAGTATGTCTTATGTTTTCCCACAAATTTTATTCATACTACTGAGGAATTAATAAAAAAAATTACTTAATGGAATACTGAAACTAATTTTGCCTGAGACTCGTGCCTCCTACTCCTTCTAAATTTGCTATTGTTCAATACTAAAATTGCGCATGATTTTGGCACAACGGCTCTATTGGTAAAAAAGCTTTTTTTCAAATTCACGAAAGCAACTTTATTTTTTTGTTGAGCATTGAACATTCATGAATCAATTTTTTTTCTGAAAGATTTATTACATAGGCATTTTAAACTTTTTTCCATATTTACCCGAGGTATGAAAAGATTAATACCCATATTTATGCATATTTAAATTTTTCTTAAAGAAGAAGAAAGTCATTTCTGAGTCTTTCAGCTGACTGCAAAATTAATTTAATTCAGAAGCAGATGGTTTTTCTTTAATTTAAAAAACCCTGACATGAATAATGCGTATGACATAACGAAGTCCAAGCTTTTTCGATACGAATTCATTCTTAGTCAAAACGAAAATTCTAAAAGCGGCAAGATGGATTGGTTTCATTACAGGTCTGGAGAAGGACACTTTTGAAGAAGAACATCAAGGACTTTTCGGCTATGCAAAATAGGATGGCGTACTGAATAATAAACAGAATGGAAAACGGTGAGAAATTATTTTTCGCTTATTCTCTACTTAATGAGTTGGTGAAAAGAGTCATTTTCATGTTTTGAAAACAACACCTGCTTTTTAACAACCCAGAAGTTAAATTTTGAAATCGCTTTTTGAGAGAGATTCAACAAATTTTAAGAAAAAATGGCTCTCAAGACAGACTTTTCATTGCTATTACTTAAACTGCTCTATTAACGCGAAGGCCATCCTTTTTAATACACATATAATGGAAAGAATAACTGAAAACAGTCGTCAGTCATGAAATTTAAATTTACTTTTGGGTTTTAATGACGCTGTTGATAGCATTTAAAGCTAATGAATGACAACAACTTTCTACACTATCAAGATCTTTATCAATTCCATTACGATAGCAATTCTCAAGTTAGCACTTGTAATCACCAGCTGTAATTTCCTTGTAATATCAATATTTATGGAATGAAATGGAAAACACAAGTTTTATCCTTGCCATTAACTCTTATTTTTATCTTTTCAGGCAAAATTAGCTAATGGGTGCTTTGCAAAAGCCAAACGTTTTGTCTTAAGTGGAAGCACCAAGATATCCCAAACAGCTACGCAATTTAGCCTTTTTACATTTGGTTTACAACAGCGATTCAGCTAGAGTTTTTTAGGAGGGAAAATACTCCTTGATATTTTTTTAGAGTAGTGAAATTCATTTTGGAGGAGTAAACTATACGCAAACACACTGCAAATAATAGATGCTGTTTTTACAGTATAATATAACTAATTTTTTAGTAACAAACTGCAAAAATTGCTAATTTTATGGTAATAAACTGTAAAATTGCTGCTTTAAAGTACTAAACTGTAAAATTAGCAATTTTACTGTTTATTACTGTGCATTTTACAGTTTTGAACTGGAACTTCTACTGCAGTATTATAATGTTATTTTTATGGCATAAAACAGCCAATTTTATGGTAATAAACTGTAAAATTGTGATGATTAATTGTAAAATTGCTGCTTTTCAGTAGTAAGTTGTAAAATTGCTAGTTTTACTGTTTATTACTGTACATTTTACAGTTTTAAACTGGAACTCCTGCTGCCAGTATTATACTGTATTAAATTATAGTTAAAAAATATGTAACAAATACGCTTTTAGAGAGTTTTTTCTTTACAAATATAAAAGTAATATACTTAATACTATCATTAATACTAAAGGTTAAACTACATTTCATGATACTCTAACTGATTTTCAAAACTATTAAGTTTACATGCACTTATAATACTTCAACAAGTAAGATAGTTTAGCCTTTATTATTAATAATAGTTTTAAATATATTAATTTTATATTTGTAAAGAACATGAATTTTATCTTTCATTCGGAGAAACTGTCTAACATTTTTTCGCGAGACCTCCGTCGAATCTGCGCACGCGCCAAGTCTCTTCCGACTCTCTCGAAATAGGGGGAAACGCAACGAAGACGTAGCAAGCGAACAAAAACTGAAGGCATCGGGAAGTGCGCATCCTAAACCTGTCTCTCCTTTTCAAATGGAAGCGTTCGTGGCTGCCAGGCGCACAATACGCAAACAGACAGTACATACATTCATTCAAACAAACAAACCCACATGTGAAACCAATAAAAGCGTATTAAAAACAACAGTTTTTTTTTTTTGAAGTGCAGTGAAGAGTTAGCGATCTCAAAGTAAATAATTTTCCAAGAATGAAATGGAATGTGCTAGGAAAGAAAGCGATATGACCGACCAGTGAATGAACTCCCAATAAAAGAACACATCTCAATTTTGTTGAAAAAATAAATTATCAACACATTTTTCTCAGATGAATTGGCAGTATTAACTTCTTTATAAAAATTTCCAAACAGAAAACGGTTAGAAAATGCAGTGTGTGTCCATGGTTTGTCCACTGCCCATTTGTTTTAATCACGAAAATGATCGAGAAAAATAATTTCACTATTTTCTATCTGTTAATTAACACCAATGATGGAATGGAAAACGAGCATATTTCTTCAAATTAATTCGATTAATTTTACTTTACTGATATGTTTATTTTATACAACTGATAAAAACAATAAAATAAATTATATTCAAATATTATAATTATAATATTTTTTGAAATATAAATTCATATAAGTATCATAAACAAAATAAACAGAGTTGGTTCCATTCCAAAAAAAAAGTTAATTTTGTCAAATTGAAATATTTAAGTCGAGGTAATTCAGAGAACTTTCGAAAAAAAGACCCAAAACTGAATATACGACGTAGTGTTCAAAAACGAAAAACGTTTGGAAGCTTTCACTTGTTTATTTTACGATTCGTACAAGCCATAAAAAAAAAACCACAATCAATCACTTGCCCGCATTATCACTCTCAAAACCCCATCAACCATTCAATAAAAATCGCAAGTTAAACACAATCCTTGACCCCAAACGCATGGTCAGCAGTCTGACCATTCCGTATTCCTAATTGAACACGATGACGTCATTTTTTTTACAAGCAATGCAAGGCCGCGACAGCAAAAGCAGGCGAATTTTGCCTAAATGATTAACTATTTAAAAGTGATTTCATGATATTGCAATTTGCTAAGAAACGGTAACAATTTTTCTGGAAATCCGGTTCCATCAAGAAAGTGAGGGTGTGCCGAGTTGTTCGCCACCTGATAAATGTTCGACATCAAGCACTTTGACGGCTAGGGGAAAAGCGTAAATATTCGGGAAAGCTTCTATTTACATTTCGAAATTGTGCGCGCGTGAGTGGCAACAACTCGAGATTGGCATAAATTTATGACAGCAGTTATAATGGTTATAAATTCATCTGTTGCGAGTTAATGTTGATAAGGAATGAATTTTATAACAATTTGAGAGATAAAATGTTAGCTCCGTTTAAAAGGTGGTCGGTGTTTTTTTTTTTTTTACATTCAGCGTGAAAAATCGTGAACTTATTTGAATCTCTTCTTCACAATATTTCTCCGATTGATTTTTTAAAAAAAAATTTAAAAGTATAAAATTATGTATCTTTTGATAAAAATTAACTAAATTTCAATTTAAAAATATGATTTAGTAAAAATAAACTGCGGCAAAAAGAAAATTTTTCAAACTGCCGCAAAGTTGAATTGAAAGAAAAAAAAGCATTCGCAAGAACAAACATGTGTCACAAAAAGAAAAAAAACTTGGCAATGGAAAAAGGACGTAAAGAAATAGGTAAGGTAGACAAAATTAACCACTAAAAATGTATGAAAAACTACTCCAGTAATTTTTTTTTAAACCTAAATTTCATCACAAGTCAAGTAAAATAAATTGAAATAAACAAGAAGTTCTGTCAAGAACTAAACGAGCCTACTTTCCCGTACATCGACATCCTAGCATCTGATCATTATTCTCTCGATTATCTGGGACTAAAAATTAGGTCAAACATACCTTTTTAGCACTTAAAGCTGATTTCTAAAAGCAAAATATACCCCTCTCATCAGATGAAATAGACACATAAAAAGTAAATAAATGAATAAATAAAGTTTTGTCGCACCTTTTAAAGAATGTAACTGTTACAGTTCTTCCGTAGAAAAATTCCTCAATTGTTTTCAAAAAAAAAAAAAAAAATTAAAAGTACAAAGCACATCAAAACACATTTTATCAAAGAAAGAAAAAAAAAAGAAAAAAAAAACTCGTCCGTTGATAAAATGTCTCGAATTTCACTTTTAATCCGTTGCCAGTTGTTAAATATAAATAAAGAATAAAATGCCCTTGTGAATGAAACATTTTTATTACAAAAAAAATCGTCTGCCAAAAATAATAATAATAATAATAATAAATAAATAAAATAAAACAAATGAATAAATAAACAAAAAATCGTCTGCACAGTCAGTCATTTTTTTTCTGAGCCTGCATTTCCGCCATGTTTGCGGAGTCGGAGTCGGAATCAGAGTCCTCACAGAAGATTATTCAGAAAAGTACTTTACAAACATTACTTATCAAAACCATTTTCTTACTAAGTTAGTTTGAAGGAAATCCGACTTTAAGTTCAGGATCAACATTCAACTTAAATTCCCCGTAGGCGCTAATGTTAAATTTTTTTTCTGAAAGCATCGCGGGACAGGTTGTTTGAACGGTTCAAAGTTGAACCAAAAATTGTTCAAATCGAAAAATCAAATATGGGAATGAGCTGTACTCTCCGAGATCTTTCCAACAAAAAAAAGTTTATTCCATTCGGATGGTTCACTCAGAAGTTATTAGGTGGGGAAAGGTTGCTTGAACGGTTCAATGTTGAACGAAAAAATGTTCAAATTGAAAATTTAAATACGGTAATGAAGTATCCTTGCTGAGATCCTTCGAACAAAAAAAAAGTTTTATTTAAATCGGACTGTTCACTCAAAAGTTATTAGGGGTGACAGCTTGCTTGAGCGGTTCAATGTTGAACAAAAAATTGTTCAAATCGGAAATGTAAATACGGGAATGAAGTATCCTTGATAAGATCTTTCGAACAAAAAAAAGTTTGTTCAAATCGGACTGTTCACTCAAAAGTTAGCATCGCGGGACAGGTTGTTTGAACGGTTCAAAGTTGAACCAAAAATTGTTCAAATCGAAAAATCAAATATGGGAATGAGCTGTACTCGGCGAGATCTTTCCAACAAAAAAAAGTTTGTCCAAATCGGAATGTTCATTCAAAAGTTATTAGGGGGGGGGGGGACAGACAGACCGACAGACCGACCGACGCACAAATTCCCCATCTCAATACCCTACTTTCAAATTTTTAATTTTTCGATATTCATTTTACCTTTTTATTTTTTTAACTTGGCGATATTTTTTGGACTTGGCGATATTTTTTTTAACTTGGCGATATTTTTTGGACTTGGCGATATTTTTTAGATGCAGTTTTAATACTTTTTTCGTCTTTCTTTTGTTTTTAACGGGAAAGTAGGCTAAAAAGGACACATAAATGATGTGGGTCAAACAAAAAATCGTCAAGAAAAAAAAATATTTTTCAAATTATGTGATCGAATATTGTACTAGAACACCAGCTGTAGGATTTAGGAATAAATTTAATTGAATCAATACACTGTACAAAATAAATGTTGTTTTTACAGTATAATACAGCTAATTTTGTAGCAATAAACTATGAAAATTGCTAATTTTACAGTACTAAACTGTAAAATTGCTAGTTTTGACAGTACTAAACTATAAAATTGCTCATTTTATAGTAATGAACTGTAAAAACTGCTAATTTTACAGTAATAAAGTGTAAAACTGTTAATTTAACAGTTTATTGCCGTGTATTTTACAGTTTTAAACTAGTACCACTGCTGCCAGTATTACTGTTGTTTTTACAGTGTACTATAGCTAAATTTTATGGCAATAAACTGTAAAATTGTTTACTTTGGAGTAAATAAACTAAAATTAATAGTTTTATAGTTTATTATTGTGCATTTTACAGTTTTAAATTAGAACCTCGGCTGTATTATACTGTAAAAACAACAGTTCATTTTTTGTAGTGCAGAACATTTTTAGAAATGAGTTTCATACGGAAAAAAAAACAGGTAACGTTTTCAGGAAAACACTCCCTTGTCATTGTTTTACATCATTTTTCTGTTGCTCTATTAGCCAGAATATTACACACGAATTTTTGTTACAAAATTACTTCACTAATGTGTAAATGACGCCGATAAAATCTAACTCGCCCATTTTCAATCCACGTTCAAGTAAATCAGCAATTAACTTCTTTTAAATGCATGTTTTAGTTCATTTAACGACATAAATAATGCTTAGCATTTCAAACTTCCAAAGAATGGAGTTAGGTTACTGACATACCCAAACGTTAATAGGCCGTGCATATTTGAAAGAGCTTTTCCCAAAGGCCCGAAACCATCAAACTCCATTCATAAAATTCATAAACCAAAATTACAGCATCAACCTGTCCCCCCCCCCCCCACCTTAAGAAAGAAAGGCTAGATAGAAAGATGTTTTCTGTAAGGAAAAGTACTCCTTCAAGCAAAATAATACGGGGTAAAGAACTTGACCAAGTTTATTTTTGAGAAACGTTGAAATACAGACTTCGTCTAGAATGTTTTATGAAGTAGTAAAACCTCGAAAGATTTCTCAAGAAAACTGGAAACTGATGAATAGTTTTTTAGAAAAATAAGACATTACCCTCTCTTTCAAGATTCTTTCACGGCACGAAAGAACGAACAATAAAAGGCAGGAATGAAAATGCCTGCAGCTCGCTTTGGGTTCTAGAACTGAAATAACTATTAATAGGAGGAACGTTTTTTTAGAACCATTTCATGAAACGAGAAAATTTATCTTATTTTTTGTTTCCTATTTAAAATTTTGTAGTTTGCATTTCATGTGCATTTAAAGTTTAAAATTAATTTTACGAACTAGCAAAAAAATCAGATAATTTATTTGGGTTGAAATTTTAATATTATTTAATTCAAAAATTACATTAATCATATTTTAATGAATTATACACACACACGAAAAAAAATAGAAGGTAGACACATTTTAAAGTATTCACTATGATAAATCAATAAAACAAAACAATATGCTAAGAGAATACTTTTCCATTCAGAAAAAAATGAGTTAGTTTAATTGTCGTAAAGCGAAAAGGAAAAAAATTGTGATCACAAGCACTTGAACACACACACAAGCACTTGATCACAAGCACTTGTGATCACTTTGAATAAATAATGATTCATTCAACTGTAAACACAAATTTTAGTATCATATGTTAAACTTTTACTTGCATTTAAAGCCAAAAAGCTTCCCCTACCGCAAAAAAACTAAACACTCCTTCTTTCCTACACACCTACATCGATTTTTTTTTTTTTTTTTTGTTACATCAGCTAACTTTCTTTCTCTCTATCTCGGTTATACTCAAATTATTTCAAGTACAAACTTATAACACATAAAACGTATTACCGAAAACAAACTATATTTTTTACTAAGAAAAAAAAAACACTTTCAAATATTATGAAAACTGTATCAAATACGATTAGGCTAAATAATGTTTCAAACGATTAATCTTTATATGATTCAGTTTTCCTCTAGATCATTAGATATAGAAAATCACAAAATTGAAATGTAACGAAAGAGCACCGCATTTTTAAGTTTCGAACCTAAACATCAAACAAATAAAAAAGAAACAGATAAAATGGGGGAAGGAGAAGCCACAATCTAAAAAAAAGGAACTATTTTAAGCTTTTTCGCCCAAATAGCTAAACATTAAAATCGATATTTCTAGAAATTCGTAAGTCTCTAACACTGTAAAACGGTCTTTCTGCACCGGGTCGCAGCATCTCAGTTAAAACTTCATTCCCTAGTTGAAACGCACCTTACTCATTCTCCACTTAAAGTTATTTTTATCCAGTTAACAAAATAATAAATGAATGAATCGTAATTATATTGATGAATAGCCACATTTAAATCAAAATTCCCAGAATTATTCTATTTTACCATGCGTTAAATGTTTTTGTAATTAGCTAAAGAAAATTACGCGCATACAAATACGCATACTTGACTCCCCCCCTGCCCCACACGCACACAAGCAGAGAACCAAAAGATTCCCTCAAAAATTATTAGGGGAAGTGGAAAGACAAACAGATATTTTTCCAGTTCTGATTCCCACTTAAATTTTGTAATTTTTTCTATTCAATTCCTTATTGAAATCATTTAACTTATTTGTATTTTCTTCTTTATTTAAAAAATATAATAATAATAAACTTATGCTTTTTTTTTTTACTTTGAAAAGTATTTTTTCAAACATTAAATCACTTTTTATGCAAGTGTTATGGAGTTATGATATCAAGAAATTATCACCCCGCCCCGACCCCCATTAAAAAAAATCCAGTTCCTCGTAACTCTTAAAACGTGTACAGTCGACGCTCGATATAACGAGACCGTCTCCGTCCTACAGAAAACGGTCTTTATAACGAGTGGTCGCTATAAGAGGTAGAACATAGAGTATATTGGGATACAGTTGGGGGTTTTCTCACCGGTCATTATATTAGGATGGTCTTTATAACGTGTGGTCGTTACAACGAGCGTCGACTGTATAATCATTTTACTTGAAATTTGTTTCGTGACATATAATTTTTCAACAATCGATTGATGTGTTCCTTCTCCTTCGTTAGCTCACTTTTTGTTTTAAAAACTAAACATTTTTTGCTTAGGGTTAGTGTCCTCGCGACGGCGCCCTTTTGCGGATAAGACTGATATATTTTGAAAAGGTTAAGAACAATAATTCTCTTTGAGCTCGTTCGGTCACCTAAACGTGTTCGCAAAATGAAGATAGATCAGAATAATGGGACCCATTCTAATTTCTAGAATCATGTGCGCCCAAAATGTATTGAGATAGATTACAAAAAGTAGCTATATCGTGAAAAAAAAGCCCACATTTTAGGATTTGGCACGTTATCTTGTTATATTGAGCTGACAGGATTAGAGAAGAAGGTGCTTTTATGTTATAAGTACTACACTTGGGCGCATTTTTAATCGCCTTGGCGGTAATTTTTCGTTTTATTTATGACAGCCATACTTCGCCAAAGTTACATAGAAACTACTTGTTTGGCGATACCACATTAATTTTCGTAAATCGAACTTATCATCTAAACAGAACAAGATGTTATCTCTTTGCTCTTGAACTCAACCCATTCGTGTCTTTCTTGAAGTTAGCACAAATATAATTTCTATTTATTTCAGAGAAAAATATAGAGTTTTAATTCGAAAATAATAGCAGGCTTAAAATCGTTTGATAGATACGGTATTGTGACTACTGCAAACTTAAGTAGCTAATTAATGCATAAATACTTATGCCTCAACAAATACTGCTCCTACAAGTATCGCTGCTGCAATGAAGGGAAAATAAATATTATTCAAAATAGTTAAAACCGTACTTTTTTTTTTTTACAAATCGGAACCTGTGATAAAAAACGCACCACAAATATATCAGGAGACAGATAACATTTTTTTCAAGCGAAAATATGAAGGAAAAGACCAACAGAAGGGAAAAAACCTGTCATTCCGCTTCAAAAACATGTAAAATGAAAAAACGCTGTGCCCCTCCTCTCGCGTCCCCCCCCCTAAAAAAAAATTAAAAGTTTTTAAATAAATAAAAGCGAAGCGTACATTTTATAACTCTTAAAACTTTAATATAAAACGTTAATCAACTTAGAAAATTCGAACAAAAGCTCATTCAACATGAAAAATCAAATCTTTCAATTAACATGAAAATCAAAAGCATATGAGGTTTTCTTAGGGCCCTGCTCCATATTGACGTAAAGCAGAAAAATAAAACAGAAACGTAAAATGGATTAAACGGTGTTCCTGTGGAAAGTACCCGGATTTTCGGTTTCTGCTTTCGGTTTCGGTCGCGTTTTCGGCTGATGTTGAGCAAGGCCCTTACTCTAAAACAGGAAATTTATGTGGAAATTACTCCAATACTGAAATAAAAAAAAGTCAAATAAAAGAATTTAAGAAAAAAATGATTATTTGTGCACATCCACAACCTTTTCAGTTCGAATAATATTACTGTAGTCGAATGGTGTAAGTCAATTAAGACTGAAAAGGGAGATACAGCTTTCGATACTCATGTATTAATATGACGACTGTTGCTTAAACTCACACACTCACATAAAACCCCATTACTCATCCAAACGTATCAACTATTCAACTGAAGCTACTGCTACCGCCGTTTCCCTAAATTAATGACCAAGAGGGTAATACTAGGAAATAGTAACTAAGTTCCTATGAAAAGAGCGAAATTATCGACGGAATCCTTGACACATAAATTTTAGTATTAGGTGCTGAAAAGCGTACATCATTAATTCTGCCTCTTCTTTGCTTTCAGAGGAGATTTCCGCTGTGCTGGGACCTTCAAAAACATAGCAGCCCTGAACCGCTAAGTGGTAAGGCTCCTGATGATGAAGTTGCAGATGATTTAACCTAAGGTGGTAATCCTATTTGATGGCGGTGTGGAATATTTCCTCATTTAAGGTTCTATTGAAGAAAGATAAATCACCCAATGTGCAGCAGATTGGTTCTAAGGGAGAATGGTTGGTACGACATGAAGTAGCAATGGAAGGAAGAAGTTCTTCTCCTAAAAAAACTTGTTATAAATCGTTTTCCCCTCTATTAAGGCATATTTTTTAAAAGGTTGCGAAGTCAGAAGGAAAAGGACCAATTCCTTCGTTTTCTGGAATTTCAAAGCTTCTGATTCCGACTCCTGACTTCAACTGCTTTACCCCAAAACAGCTTTCAAAATTAAAAACCAACATCATTACTCCGATTATTCAGTTCTACTTTTCTGTGCTGAATTATATGGTATTAATACCAAAAAATCGTATATTATCTTTGTTAATACCACACTTTACACTAGTGGTTAAATGCATTGCAAGTTTAACAAGTCTACCATTTTATCGAGAATAAGAGCAAGAACAAAAATTTTGTTTTTTTTTAATTCGATCAATATTTTTTACTGTCAATATGTTAAATAAGTTTAAAGGCAAGATTTAATCAACTTATTCATGAAAAAAGTTTAAATTTATGTTAAAAAAACATTTAAAAAACATGTTCTATTTATGAGAAATCGGACTTCAGTTTGATATGTATATTTGAATTGGAGTTCCTTATTTGACACTCATAACCACTGAGCCATGGAATTTTACGTGTCATAGAAGTGAAGTTGGACTTTTAGATCTGTGAAGAAGAATATATTTTACTCATTTAACTCACTTGTTTTGAATTGAAAGGTACATAATATCGCTCTTCACCCAATGATACTTCTTTGACAATATCAGTTATTACCATTAAAAGTGATTTTTTTTAGATACGTGAATTAGGCAGTGTAATTAATCGAAGACTGTAAGTAATTATCTCTCTTAATTCAAGTAAAGTATTAATACTTTGTATTCCAATTGTATTTGGCGCGATAACAATTTAATTTTTTTTCTAGAAATTATCCAAGTCCTAAAAACACAGTCCACTGGCTGTCCCAATCGTATAGTCTAACACTTAAAGGTATGAAAAAAACCTATTAACACTATATAAATTTGGCAACTAATATCTAAAAATAGAAAAATGCAACTATACTTTTTTTATAAAATATAGTCGAATTACGTATTTCTAAAATTTAATATTGTTATACAAATTCTGTCCGTAGTTTTTTCAAACAGTCCCCTTCCACAAATTCAAAGCTGCAATAGAAAAAATTTATACTCTTGCAAATGTTTTTTCGCATGAAGTTTAACGTAATCATGGCTGAATTTGCCGAAATTGCTGAAAACGGTGTTGAAATGCCACTTTGTTTAGTTTCAGAGCCACTTTTGTGATGAAAGTATATGAACCTCGGTCGTTGCGAAAAGTCTTCTCGCGAATGCTTTTATTAATGATAATTAGTTTAATTATGAAACACATAATTTATTATGTCCATCATTTGTGTCTACATGTATGGGTAGTTTCGAAATTAATTATGCTTCAATTGTCCCCCTGCTAAGTAACACTAGGCAGGGATTGTCATGATTTATCAGAAAAACACAAACTTCAATCGGTCCTCTTTCGAACTAAAGTAATAGATTCATTTTCTGAGTAATAGTATTATAATTATGGGCGATTCTCTGTAAACTGGTAATTGGCTGTCCGGACTGAGTATTTCAAAAATAATGAAGTGTAATAAAGTAATTATCACTCTTAATACAAGTAAAGCATTAATACTTTGAGGCCCAATTGTATTTGGAGTAATAACAATTTAATTTTTTTTTCTAGAAATTATCTAATCGCCAAAAACACAGTCCCCTGGCTATCCCAATCCCATAGTCTAACTATTAAAGATAGTATTTCAAAAAACCTATTAACACTACATAAATTTGGCAATTAATATCTAAAAATAGAATAATAAAGCTATATTTTTCTTAAGAAATAAGGTATAGTTACGTATTTCTAAAACTTAAAATTGTCATGTAAATTCTGTCCGGAATTTTTTCAAACAGTCCCCTGCAACAAATTCAAAGCTGTAATACGAAAAGTCTATAACTTTTGCAAATTCTTTTTGGCATGAAGTTTAAAGTAATCAGTGTAAATTTGCCAAAATCGCCGAGAACGGTGTTGAAACGCTACTTTGCTTAGTTTGAGAGCCACATTTGTGATGAAAGTATGCATCAGGGTCGTTGCGAAAACAGTCCTCTGGGAAGTGATTTTATTAATGTCAATTAATTTAATTATAAAACATATTAGTTATTATGTCCACGATTTGTGCCTAAATTTATAGGTAGTCTCAAAACGAATTATGTTCCAATAGTTTTGCAGATATTACGCAAAAAAGAGCAAAAAAAAATCACCTGGCACAGTCCCCTGCCTAGTTATACTAGGCGGGGGACTTACCCCCTATCATGATTTATCAGAAAAACACAAACTTCAATTGACCCTCTTTCAAACCAAAGTAATAGATTCATTTTCTGAGCAATAGTATTATAATTATACGAACATTTCAAAAAACCGTGCCCGGACAGATTTCGTGTGAAAAATGACGAGTTTAGAGAATCGCCCTTATACGAACATTTCAAAAAAAAAAAGCATGCCCCGACAGATTCTGTATGAGAATTGAGAAAAGACGAGTTTACAGAGAATCGCCCTCAAATAAAAGTTTTTCCTGGAAATTTCTCTTGAACGTTTTAATGAGGGAAAATCACTTTTGATCCACAGCCTCCTCCTCTCCAGAAATTATTTCTGAATTCTCCCCTGATGAAAAGCTAAAAATTAAAAACCTTGGCATAGATTTTCACAAAAAAGATGAGCATCATTACTCGCTCTATGTCCTTAACATTACAGAAGGTTTCGTCTTTTTCGTGGAAGTCTTTTTAGACAGCCATGAACTGTTAAGTGGAAAAAGAGGGATTATTCAATTCACACTGAAGGGTAACACCAACTGCTGATTGTATACTATGGAATATTTCCTGTTTTGACCTTACATGATAATTTTGCCAAAAATGTGCTACTATAATTTACCGCAAGGAAACTGTAGTGTGATTACAGTAACTTGGGAAAAGTTTGGTGTAGCAATCAAATCTTAATGTACTTTCTGAAGAAAGTTAGTCATCACTTTTGTTGAAGACTTAACTAAGCATCCGTTTTATTGTATAGCAACAACCCTATAGTTAAGGCTGTTTATGACTCAAGCTGAATCTTTATGAGGAAAGTAATTTTATAGTTTCTTCTTACAATTGAACAAGGTTTTAAGTGTTGTGTTATTGTATAGCTTTTCCTTTTTAAAAGTAGCTTACGATGTTTTTTAACTTGTTAAAAGTTGATCTTAACCCTCAATTGTCCTAAACGTAAGGTAGCAAATGAAAAATATAATCATATGTTTTTTTATATGTTTGGCTCTTGAATATTTTTAAAGTTTTAACTCAACCTGCTCTTCATTAAGTACTGTACGTCCGTGAAAGTCGCGCCTGGCGCCCGCGAACAGTTTCACTTAAAAAGGGTAGATGGGTTGTAGGAGATAACTTTCCGGAGTTTTCAATTTAAACCTTGCATTTGCTAATCCTTCTAACCTATTCAACTAAACTATGTATTTGTTATAGCATCGTTTCACGTTGTTCGATACGGCTCAAAATGCTTTTAAATATTCTTCCCCTTATTGCTGTCTTACCTAGCACCCCTATTTTGGTAAGATCAGAGAAGACCTGACGCATGCGCAAATGAGCGGAAGGTTTTACCTAAGAAGATCAAACAGTATAGTTGCTTTTCAAACGAAAAAATTGATCTTTCAAAACTTAATTGACGAACATTCAGTGAGATAACATTATTGTTGTAAAACGAAGAAAAGGAAAAATTGTGTCCTGAAAAAAGGTGCGAGAAAATGTTGCGTACTCAAGTAGCACACTTTGTTTTTTAAAGGTTGTAAAATGGTTATTAACGTTGTAACAACTGCTTAAAAACGTTTATAAAACATTTAAAGGTTATTTGTGCTACCTGGGTAAACATAGGAAGAGATAAAAAAGGAATTTTTCTGCAGGTAATTTTAGTTTCACAATACTTAGTGCATAAAGAAACAATTATTCAGCTGTATTAGCAAAGGCAATACGTTAAAACAATATGAAAGAGCTGCAGTTGTTAGAAAGAGGAATAAGAATTCATAGAAACGGTGTGATACTTTCTCGAAAATGTTTTTGGATTTCGAAATTCAACATGCATGCGTGATTAGATGCGAATAAATTTCCGATCAATCAAACACTTTTTAAAACGGCGTTCCATGTACTTTCATCATTCCTACCTCTAATTGTACTTTAATTTATTCTCAAACCAGATTTCAGAAACAAAACTTCCTTTATATGCATATTCAAGTGACGACAAGGCACTTATTACAAAAACCGCAACCGCCACTGCTTTTCAGTGCTTCGATAATTCGAAAGGGGTGGAAGGGGAACGAGCAAAGCAAAAGGCATCAATAAAGTTCGATCGTGACAAATTTACTCTCACGATACTGACCTTTGCGGGAAAATGAAGATATTTTTTGACTCAAACACCAAATTTAAATTCAGTTTTGAAAACCACGTCAGGCAATCGTGAGTCCGTGGTGAGATGCCATAAGCTTCAGACATCAAGGTTTTTGAGAACGGATTTTATGAGACGGAATTCAAATTTCATGGGAACAAGAAACGTGACTCTGTGAAAGCTAAATTGCAAATTCACTTTGAAAGGGAAAACCCTTTCGAAATGAATATGCAATTTAGCTTTATCGGCAACGGCAGATTGGGAAATTATCAGAAAGTTCAATTCATTCAGGAATATTGCTTAGTTTTTCACAATCTATTGTGATTCCATTTGCTTTGTTTTCTGGCAAGTAATGATGTACGAAATTGATATTCAAATATTATTGATATTTTAACCTTTAATGTGTTCATATCTATGCAAACCTCGACCTAAGAATGAACATTAACACACATTACGTTGATTTGGTTTGTCTTCGGGTCTCAAACTAATTGAATCACATACTACCTTACTTGAAATTACTTTGTGTTTGAACTTCCATATAAACTACATTTTAACTATCTAAATGAGATTAGCACTACTGCGCATATTGCACAGATAATGTATTCATTTCTATGCAAACCCTGACCCATGACTGAAATTAAACAAACATTAAGATATTGGGCTTGTTTGTCTTCTGTCCGAATTAATTGAAACATTGATTACCTTCAATCTTTTATGTTTGTACTTCGAAAAACCAAAGGTAAACTATTTGTTGTTGTTGTTTCTAATCTCCTATCTGGTTCGACGGAGTCAGATCAGATCAACGAATCCGTTGACATTGATGAAATCTAATACCAAAAGGGGAGTAGCATGGATATCCTCCCAGTTCAAACCCAAACAGTCCAAGATATGTTGAAGTGAAGCCTGGTCATTGTGGCACTTAGGACAGAGAGGATGTGTTTTACTGCCTTCAGAAAATTTAAGGCCTTTTATGTGACCACTGGGCAAGTCGGGAACTTAACTTAGGAAAACTATTTAAATAAGTCAATGTCTATTGCACATCATTAGGTCTATTGCTCGCATGCAGGGACACCCCGAACTAAAATTTTTGGGAGGGGGCGGGGGGAATTATCAATTTGCCGAATGAAGTTCCAATTTCACTGAATGATAAAATACAAGCACGCACACATGTCGTACTTGTATAACATTTAGTGCGAAAATACTTTAGGCTTCTTGTAAAAAACAATTCTAAAAACTAAAAAGAAAAAATAATCTCAATGTTGCAATATTGTCTATAAATTGCAGAATACGGAAATTATTGGGAGGTAGCCGTGACCTCCCATCGGTGCGCTCCTGCTCGCATGATATGAGGTCTATTACCCAGTCTGTTGCACATAGTGGTATAGAGATGGATCTTTTCAAGGACTAGCAAATTATGAAGATCCCTAGTTGAAAAACAATGGTTAAAAAACAGTCAATTTGAGATTCAGTTCAGTAAAAATATGGGTAAGGCAAGCTGGTTTATTTCACCAATAACGTACTTCGTTTGTTATTCATACTGGGCCAACATAAAAATTCCTTCTTTCTCTTCCCCAGCAGAGATATCAACTCTCGAATGTTTTTATCAGAGACATGCCAACTGAGTCTACAAGCGAGCCAGGTAGCAGAAATACTGCAATGCTTCAACTTGCATCGCAGATTCTTCAGAAAGTCTGCAAAGCAGACTATTTCTCAGTTGAAGGAGGAAAATAAACTTACAATTTTGTGATTAAAAAAAAAAAAAATCCTTTCAGCAAACAATGTATTTTTTGAAGTACATCCAACGGTAGCATGTACTTTAGCATCCTGTTTTGAAGCATTTATCAGTTCTGATTTAAATTTCACGACAAATCTAATGTCTGTTTATCTGGTCTTCTATTTTTGAGTTTTCACAATCTGCTTCGCGGACTGCTGAAAAAATCTCGAAATATTCCAGGAATATTTTTGAATGAGTACACAGACGAAGTTAGATGTGAATTACTCAAAAAAAAAAAAAAAAAAAACGATAATGCACAATGTTAATTCGTAAGAATCGAAATAGGAGATTTTTATAAAGATTTGGGAACTAATGGGACTTGTTTCTTCCACAACATTATGATCCTGTGTTCACTAAAGTGCCTAAATAGGTTCAGGTGCTCAATCCTCGATTTTGCTCTAATTGATCGAATCCTATTCACCAGTAGCGTACCGAGAATTTCCCTTCTGTGGGTGGGACAAAGAAAATTTCTTTCTGCGCCATTGGCAGATACAATTGAGCATATTCGGCTAGATAGTCTTTTAGATTTGAATGCGCCTCTTTTATCAGAGAGTACTGTCCGTCCTTGAAAACCTCGCCTAGCACTCGCGAACCGTTCCATTTAAAAAAAAGGTAGATGGGTCGTGGGTGATAACTTTTCGAAGTTTTCAATTTAAAACTTGCATTTGCTATATCCTTTTGACATTACATATTCAATTAAACTATGTATTTGAAATGAGCATCGTTCCACGTTGTTCGATACGGTTCAAAATGAATTTTATTATTCTTCCCCTTATTGTTATGTCTGTTTGCATATTGTGCGCCTAGGAGCCACGGACACTTCCATCTGAAAAAGGGGAGATAGGTTTAGGATGCGCACTACCCGATGCCTTCAGCTTTTGTTCGCTTACTACTTCCTCGTTGCTTTTCCCCCTATTTCGAGAAGGTTCGAAGAGACTTGGCGCATGCGCAGATGCGGCGGAGGTCGCACGAAAAATTTTTAGACAGTACCTGACACCATTATTTTGGTAAGATCAGAGAAGACCTGACGCATGCGTAAATGAGCGGAAGGTTTTACCTGAGAAGATCAGACAGTGTGTTTCAAAAGAATCCTTTATGTATATTTTGTCTATATTGATCAATAATGTTTCTTAGAATTTAACCTTTATCATCTTTGAAGTCCATCTTCTTCCGATGGATGAGATTCAACTTAGATTGAGAAAGTTTTAACATCAGATTTGATTAGTTTTCTAGATAACTTCCATTATCAAGTGCTGTCGCATTAAACACCGAGAAACGCCACCTGGGATTTCGAAATTGCCTGTTCTCAGAAAGAAACGTTTTTGCAACCATTCCGAATGGTCCATTTATCAAAACTCTGCCCTTTGAGGGGGGAAGCCCAATCATTGCGACAAACGCAGGAAAAAGCAATTTAACGCCGTGATAACTCATTCCATCAGCGGTTAGACGCAAACGCCGAAAAGACACTGGCATAATTTACGACATTCTGCGACGCGTCGATCTGTAATTTTCATCTCAGATATTGAATTTTTTTCTTTTTCTTTCTGTGTGATAGAACTCGTTGCTTCCGAAATTAATGGGCAATTTTAATATTCTGCCTCGCTTGTGCAACTATTCATTTCCTGATGAAATATGCCTCTCAATATCATCTCCGAGGCATTCGATGGACAACCCTTCTTTGGAGTTATTCTATATACATGTCCTGTTTTCTGATTACTTTCTTAGATAACAGGGATGATGTATGCATACAATAATATTCAAGCTGAGTTATTATACATTACGCAAATACATTAAGCAAAGGTGAATGTTTTGTTGAAATATACCTTACAAATTATACCTTGCTGAAACTGAATATGCCTTGTACTTGTTCATGCGACGCGGCTGTGATTACCTACCAATTGATTACACTTTTGTTCATTCATATATATTTGCTTTTGCATAACAGGATTATGTTGAGGATGTATAGCCGGATATTGATGACAGTTTTTATGTTAAATGCTACATTTGTCGGCACTTTTGTTTTTGTTAGAACTTATCTTCCGACATTATTCAAAGACTTAGTTAAAGTCTTCTAATAACTCTCATGAAAAGGTTTCAATATTAGTGAAAAAGGCTATTCCGCTGCAATGATGTACATCAGAAAAAATCATCACCATGATGCATTACATCGTATTTAAAAAAAGTAATAGACACCTTTAATAACTCATCACAAGCTCTCTCTCATTCTCGTTACAAAATTAATAACTGCTGCCAACTCAGGTTTTCAAACTATTAGAAAATTAAATAAAACCAGATGATACATTAAAAAAATGACAGTTAGATAATTCTATTTAGTTTTGCTATTGAAATGTTTTCCATATTTATTCTTTTAAAAACGTTGCTTTTTCATAACAGATCTTTTTATCTGTAATTTAAAAAATAAAATAAAATAAAACAGTAAAAAATATATTGTTAACATTTTGTCTACCATGTACACACATTTGCATTTCTAGTCCGACACATCAGCTATTTTGGATCTCCAGTAAACCCGGCTCAGCATCAATGAAAAATTTGACCGGCGGTTAGTCTATAAAATGGCCATGCTTGAAGTGTTTGTATGTTTGTGACGTCAGCCAGCGAAAGTGAAACAGCGATTAAGCATCTTTTAAGATCATATTTTTAAGAAAAAAAATGAGTCGAAATTGAGAAAAAAGAAGTACTTCACCGATGTTTTCATTTCAAAAGTGCTTTTTCAGAAAAAGTGTTTAAAAAAAAGGGGAGCCCCCATATCATGAGAAAACTAACTTATAAGAACGAGATAGAAGTTGGGTAAAAAAGACACGTGTCTTTTTTTTTTTAATGTTCAGAATGGTTGACGCTTCAAACAACTAAAAAACATTCGAACGTAATGTTTTTTAAAATTCCGATCACAATCCCTCCCTTCACCCTCACTCCTCTGCTCCCCTCCCTATTTTCCCCAATGCTCCATTTTAATGCAAAATACAAAACTTAAAAATACACTTGACTCAATTTTTGATGCTCAATTTCGATTTTGAATGCTTGCCATACTTTTCGAAATCCCCGTTACAAATATCTCTTCATACAAACGCAGGATGAATCGCTACTTCAAATGACCTCTGTTACATCGTATTTCTCGGATACATCGCATTCTCCACTGTAGTCTCCAGACAAACGCGGTATAACGAGCGACCTGTATCAAATGCAATATTTTTAAAAAATTCCGATAGAAAATTTTTATTTTCCACGATGCTACCTTTTTGTGCAAAATACAAAGTGTGAAAATGCACTAGACTCAATTTTTGAGACTCATTTTCGATTTTTGATGCTTGAAACTCTTGCCAAAATCCATTAAAAATGCCTCAACAAATACGCAACATGAATAATTGCGTCAAATGACTTCGCTTACATCGCATTCTCGGCTACATCGCACCCCCTACAGTCTCCAGACAACCGCGATATAACGACCTGCCCCTATCCAATCCGCATAATTCGAACGTCGCGTGCACCTTTATTGCGACATTTCCCACAACATCCCAGCCATCTCGGTGACTCCGGCCCAATAAAGCAGTTAGCTCCCAACACACACACACGCCCAAACAACCTTACATATTTGCGATTTCTGAAATCCATCCCGTCAGACGCAGAAACGGGGAAAAAGAAGTCACCATTCATATTCAATGGGACTTTTTGCGACATCGCTTGGCATTCCGAACTCAGCGGTCTCTGCTTCTTGACCTTGCTTTTGCAAGGATTTGTGTCTGGTGACCTTGTATGTTTTGTTAGCGAGATAGGGCTCAAGCTTTATGACACATGTGCTGAAAAATAGAAGTTGTACATTGTGTACTACCCTGGTCGCTGGACTTGAACTTTTCGGGTGGAATTTCTCGGCCTATAAATAATCGCCTGGTGGCGAGGGATTGGAGATGTTTTGAATGCTTTTCCGAAAATACTTTGCGCTTCTAAGTTCTTTTTGAGACATTTTTGTGTGAATATACAGACGAATAATAAGTTATGAGTGAGAATAAGTTCTGAATGAATTACAAAGGGAAAAAAAAGAAAAACGAAAATGCAAAATATCATCTTGTAAGATTCCACATAGGAGAAGAATCTTCTGGAGTATTTTTGTATGAATAAATAGATTAACTTATGGAGCTAACTACAAAGGAAATGAAACAAAAATGCAAAACCAACAGACTGAGAAAACGCAAACAATTTTGCATGCAGATTAAGTTATAAGGTTTAAAAAAAACGAAATAGCAAAATATCAACTCGTGAGATTCGGAATAGGAGGAGAATTTTCTGTACTTCTGGAACATTTCTGTATAAATATACACACTAAATTATAAGTGAATTACAAAGAAAAAAAAGAAAATTCAAAATATCAACTCGTAAGATTTGACATAGGAAAAGAATTCTTTCTGGAATAGTTTTGTATGAATAAACAGACTGGGATCTCGGTGGCTCATTGCAGATATTTTGACTTGAAATCAAGAGGTTGTGGGTTCGATTCCCGCTCGTGCCCTGGGTGTTGTTTTCTCTCTTTGTATTGTAAATATTTTTTGTGTTGCATTAAATGTTACTCAGAAGTCCAGTCCCTCTAGGCCAACGGTAGGCAACCCGTCGATCGCGATCGACTGGTCAAACTCAAGCCAGCTTTGCGTCGAAAGTCACAATTCAGAAATAGTTCTAATCAGCGTTGTCGACATGTTACGAAATTACTCCCACCCCAGACGATCGGATTGGATTATCCGTATTCGTTCCTTCTCCTCCATGCCTGTGAACCTCACGAATAAGTTCAACGTTCATTAATTAGGAACCGTAGGGGGCTTTGTGATTAAGAAACCCATTAGTCGAAAGTCATTGCTATTCTTAGGGTTGCCACACCAGAACGGAACTCGGTAGCCAGATAGCAAAACCAATACTACATACCACCCCTTTTCCCTTTCTTTCTCTTTTTTCGAAAATTCATTTTGTAATCAAAATAGATATTAGTTTCTTGCTTTCTTTTCCCCCTCTTTTTCTGATTAACTGACAATCCAGGAAGTTGAATAATGATGTTGTTTATAATGGAAATTCAATTTTATTTTGATAAAATTGCTATGCAAGCAATACGTTGAAAATTACTTCATAATAAAAATGGTAAAAATTTAATGAAAATTCATTAAATACTATTATTTATTCTCTGAATAAATTGAAGTTTAATTTCCAAGAGCTACTTTCAAATATTATTGTCCATCTTTAATTTAAAAAAAAAAAAGAAAAAGAAAATACTTTAATTGCAAAGTTATTGAACATCAAAGTCCATAACGTTCCAGGTTTTTAAGTGAAGCCATTAAAGTTCAATATAAAATTAGTTAACTTTCTGATTATGTCTGAAGTTTTTATTGAGTGCATCATTTCAAAATTAGTTTTGAGAAGCTTTATAATTTTTAAATTACTTAAATTGTAGAGCAATTGGACATGAGAGTGCAGAGCATTTCTGATTTTAAAGTGAAACCATTATAATTCAATTTAAAATTAGTTCTTAACTTTCCAAAAATGTCTCAAGTTTTTATTGAGTTCATCATTTCAAAAGTAGCTTAGAAGCTTTTCATTTTTTAAAATACTTTAGTTGCAAAGCAATTGGACATTAGAGTCCGCAATGTTCCATATTTTAAAGTGAAGTCA